>LPNX010275918.1:251740-291792 GCA_001517045.1 Pseudotsuga menziesii
ATTCGAGATTTGTAGTTTTCTTAAAGCAAATTCTGGATTGCAACAATATATGATTTGGTATGAGGTTTATGTGCTTAGTTTACCTTGTATACATTTATATATGCAATTCTTTCCTTTTTTATATTTTAATATATTCCCATATCTAGACAAAGCTTGGTTTCTCATCTCTAGCATTTCCTTTTTATTTTGCTATATTAACTTGTCCTCAACTACTTTTATTCAACACATGCTTAACAAACAAACTAAATTGAATATTACATGCCAATAGTCCAAATGCATCAGTAAGTTTTCAAACTTTGCATTTCACACAATTCCAATCCCCAATGAAATTTTAAAATACAACATATTCACCTCTCCACCTTATAACAATGTACTTTTGCACCTGCAAGGGCAATTGCTAGTTACGTTGTAAATCATTTTCTCTTGCAAAGATTATATATGATGTTGACCACTAATCGACGCAAGACGATATTTTTAAGGATTCAAAAATTATACCTATGTATAGTATTATATGAAACTATTTGGATTGAAAAAATTATACATATAGATATGTGGGAAAATATTCAATATACAATGTATAATATACCATTAAAATTATATTTTTGTGAATTTTTTCAATTTAATTATATATGTGTGTGTGTGTGTGTGTGGCCAATTAATAACCAATTGGTAAAATTTCAACCTTGAAAAATACCTCGCAACACACAACTATTTGTATGCATGGGATGACCATCGATTCACTCTAGAACATCCATGTCATCCTATATTGTTTGGTTTTGAACAACATTTTTATCATATTCACCAATTCAAGCAGCCTACATCTAATTCTATGTGATGGAGAACCTTATACCCTCCTAGAGAATTCAGTGGTAGAAATGGTCATTCTATATTTAATTGGAAATTCTTGAACCATGTAGATTGTTCTACCAATGCCTTGTAAAGAGTATACTCATGGCATTGCATTACACCAAATACTCTTTCCACTAACCACTTTTTCGAAAACATGGCCAAACTGCATCTTTTTTGAAGTGGTCTATCCAAGGCAAAGCCAATTCCAAAGTCCCACAGTCTCCAAAATGGTACTTATGAAAGTCATCGTGTCATTAGTAACTCATCGTTGCAATATAATGTCACTTACATGGTTTCTCCTTGACATTTTCCAAACTACAAGGTACTCAATTTCACAATAAAATTCTTACTATGATACACAATTTGATTTTCATTAGCACACTCAAAAAAATTAACAGTGGAAGTAAAACTACAATGTCCCAATTAATTAAATTCTCATCCTAAATTATACTTGTATTCCTACCATGAATTCATCCATATTATGACAATTAATTCTATGTACATATACATTTACATAAACTATAATTAAATAAATACAAAACAAAAATATAAATCACGGAAACTCAAACCACACAATTAAGAACTTATATTTCTGAAAGAAATATGCATCCAATTGGTTGTAAATGAAGGATGTTCCTCTCATCCTAAGGCACCTTATCATACTTACCATTGCTATGACAGAGGCCACCCCTTAGTTGGGCTATCATTCCATAATGGTGAATATTCTAAGGTATTCTACTTATCCCACAAGTCAAACAACTCTCTAGTGTTGAAACCCACTCTACAACTATCCAAATCAACCAACACTCTCTCCCCTCAATCTACAAAATATAAGGAATGACATCCCTTTCTATGCATAAAGTCCCTTGGGCTATCCCAATTACCTTCTAGTCCTCCAACATAGGTTGGCAAGGGAATATCACAGTTGGAACTCCATGGATTCTCAACTATAGGTCAAGTTTCCTCTCACAATGGCATCACATTCATTAACACCAATTTCCCTTGGTAATTTGCATCAACAAGTATGGAACCTCAAGATTCATTTATTTTAATGTACTAGGCAAAAGATCCTGAAAATGATTGTAAGAATATGATTCCCTAATCTCAATTCCTAAGCTTTTATTTGCATGTTCTCAACTTTCCATGTGGCGCTCTTGAGGAGCCTACTTTCCCCTTTAATCCCAACTTAGGATAATTAATTAAGTAAAGTTTAAATCCACTCTCATAAACATGTGTTTAGGTACATTAAGGTATATTTCTAACTAAAGTTTACAACTAAGGCTAATACTTAGCTTAACATTTCACTGGGTCCTCTTCCCTTAGCCTCCTTTATCTTCTCTTGGATGTGGAATCATATCCCCCCATATCTTCTTCATTTGTTTTGTTAAGAAATTGTATATTATCATTCCATGTACATATTTACAACATCGTTGGTCTTCTTAGACCATTTAAATATGGCTTCTAGCCATTTCATGATTACATACATACTTACATTTCAAGGTAAAAATTACATAATCCCCCCCCCCTTTCTTGATTTATGCATTGTCCTTAGTGCATATAAACGCTCTGTACATTTACACAAATTATATCAAAAAATTCAAAATAGATGTGGGTATACCTCCTACATGACATCCTCTAGCTCCCATGGTGCTTAATCCATGGGGTCGTAGTGGTTCCATTGGACCTTTACCTACCCTATTGATAATCATGAGCAATGTGACCTTCCTATCTAGATTGTATATTGGTTGCACCTGCATATCTCTTTATGGTTCCACTTGAATCAACTAATAAATAATATGGTTGGGGTTAGGTACATACATTTTCGACAATAATGCATGAAACACATCATGCACTTTTATGCAAGCATGCAATGCAAGTTCATATTCAACCGACAATATCCTCACTAAAATCTCAAAGGGCTTACAATATCTAGGCACTTTAAGCTTAGGTCAAATCCCTAGCTTGAAGGAGCTCTTCTTTGACCTAAATTTCAAGTATACATGCTCCCCCACTCTTACTTGTTTTGATATTTTTCCATTGCTCTCATAATTATTCTGTGTTTTCTATGTTGTTTTTAGAGTTTGCTCGATCTTGACCATACTCTCTTCCATTTATTTAAGTGATTCTGGCCCAATTACTACTTTATCCGCTAAATTGTCCCAACTAAGTATTACACTTTCTACCATATAAAGCTTCAAATGGACTCATCTTGAAAGAAGCACAATATCCATTATTATATGCAAACTCTACTAAATACAAGTAATCTTCCTCCTTGGATGGCTTGTCCATCACATAAATTCTTAACATACCTTTAATGACTCTATTCACTCTTTTAGTTTGTCCATCTATTTGTGGATGAGATGTTGTACTGCAGTTCATATTTGCTCCAAATATTTTGAATAACCATTTCCAAAAGTTTGAAGTAAAATTTGGATCCTTATCTAAAACAATTTCCTTAGGTATCCCATGCAACCTCTTAATCTCTTTCATGTAAATATTTGCTATATTATTTTCCTTATGAGTTAACTTGAATTGAATAAAGTGAGCAACTTTTTTCAACTTGTCAAACACTATAATGATTGAATCATGTTACCTTGTTGTCCTAGGTAACTTAATAATAAAATCAATAGTTACCATTTCCCGTTTCCTTGTGCATTTTACTTAGTACAGGTTTATTTAGTTCTCTAGAATTAAGAACATAAACTCTATTGTTATGCATAACAACTCCATCATCTTTCAACTTATAAACTTCATATTTATGTTGTGCATTTTCTTGTTATAATCCTTCTCTTACATGAAGATAATGTTCGTATGGGATAACAACTTCAATAATTATATTTCTTAAATATGATTTATCCATATCAATGGTTGTAGAATGCATTGCATGTACTCATCTACTGAGAGCATCAACAAAGTTGTTTGCCTTAGCTTCAATATGTTTGATATCAAAATCAAACTCACAAAGAAATTACAGCCATCTTGTCTGTCTAGCATTCAAAGTTTTTCTTTTCAAATAAATATTTCATGCCACTATGATTTGCTCGTAGCTCAAATTTTCTACCCATTAGATACCGAGAGGTCTATTTATTCTATGTTTTGGACTTTATGGTGGGTTTTGGTCATCATCTGGTAAAAACAAAATTGGGCGGAATCCATAAATAGATTCAACACCCTGGAATACCCCCATGGCACCCAAATTATGCAATTTCCATAGATAATATATGTGATTCTAATATTTTTTAAATATTTTCAGCCAGACTCTGAACAAAATAAGACGAAAAATATGCTTGGAAAATGTTGAAAACGTAGAATATTTAGATTACACCATTAGACAGTGTCTCCATATCTTCAATGCATGCACAATGAAAACAAGATCTAAATCATGTATGACATATTTATTCTCATGCTCTTTAATATTCCTAGATTCATAACAAATTACATGACCATTTTATATATTATCTCTAACAATTCCTTCTTTGCAAGCATTTGTACACACCACAAAACATTCATATGGGTCAACAATATTGAAAATGGATGTACTAGTAAGCAATTTCTTCAACAATTGGAAACTTGCTTCACACAATGGTGTCCATTCAAATTTGATTCCTTTCTTTTGTAATGATGTAACATGATGTGCCAATATTGTAGTTCTTCTATAGATCTTATGTAGTATCCAACAAGTCCCATAAATTACCTTAATTCTAATATTCTAGGTGTAAGCCATTCCATAACAACTTCAATATTCTATGACTCTATTTCTATTCCGTCTTTATAAATGTTGTGTCCTAAATATTGTATTTTACTATGGTTAAATGAGCATTTACTTAGCTTACCATAAAGTTGATGTTCTATTAGCACTTCTAGTACTAATCTCGAGTACCCTTCATGCTATTCTTTTTATTTTGAGTAAATAAGAATGTCATCAAGGAACATAATGACGAACTTATCCAACTTATCCAGATACTACCTAAATATTCCATTCATAAAACACATAAAATCAATTGGTGCATTTGTCAAACCAAATGGCACCACTACAAAATTTTAGTAATCATATGTGGTTCTAAATTTTGTCTTACCAATGTCTTCCTCTTTTATCCTCCCATGATGGTAGCTATATCTCAAATCTATCTTTAAGAAAATATTTTCTCCTCTTAGCTGATAAAACAAATCATCAATTCTTCCCAATTATGGGAAGAGGACATTTGTTCCTTAAAAAAACCTTGGTCAATTATTCAAAGTTAATGCACAACCTCAAAGTTCCATTTTTTTCTTTACAAAAAGTACGAGTGCTACCTAAGGTGATACACTTGGAACTATTTTTATTTCTTCAATAATTATTCTATCCACAACTATAACTCCTTCAACTTGGGTGTACTCATTTTGTATGGCACCTTGGAAACTAGGGTTGCTTCATGCACCAAATCAATAGTGAAATCAATGTCTCTTTTTGGTGGAAATCTTGATATTTCTTCAAACACATGTACACAATCATGCAATACTAGAAAGTACTTCAAGGTTGGGATTTTAAATTTATTTGACTCTTCCAGATGAGCTGTATACAATAACACCATTTTCTAAAGCATATCTTCAACCACAAACATGAGATCTCCCTTATAGAAATAGGCCTTGAAATGCCTTTGACTTCTTTTGCTCTCCATCCCCATCAAGGAAGTAAAGGGCTTGTTATTGCAATCTAATACCACAGGATGTGCATTTAACTAATCCATACCAACAAGAACATGATATGAGCCAAGTGGGTGTTATGTTAAAATCTACAAAAATATTGAGTTCATTCACAACTAATGGACAACCCTTTACTAACTTAGTGATTTTCCTTTTTGTTTCAATGGCTAATTGAACCATCCATGATTTATCATGATTATTTCCATTCAAATGAAATATTTCAATCAAATTAGGAGCAATATAGCTATGACTTGCTCCTAAATCAATTAAAATGACAATATGTTGATTTATAATGTTACCTTCAACCTCAATCACGTTGGACTAACGGTTTGCTTGTTGGTTGTCAAAGGTTGCATAGATTCTTGGAATGTTTATGGACACATATTCCACAATACTTTCTTCTTTTATGTTGTGTAAAGTCATCATCCTATCTTCCCTTCAAGGACAAACTCTATACATATGATCCCCTTCAAATCCCCAACATTTGAATTTTTTCCTTGTTCTTTTTCCCAAAGACTCTACCATCTTGGATCCATTCTAAGTTGGATTAATTTGTTGATATCATTTGGTTGGTTTCTCAAGAAAGGAGGCTTAAAGCCTTTATTTCTTTAATCTTGCTGGTATTTCTTCTTATCTCTACAAGACTTATGAAATTCGCCCTTCCTTTGTTTTATATATTTATTTGACTTTCAAGATTGTTTGTTCAATAGTCTTGGGCTCATCAAATTGAATTTTATCTCAGTAAAATGTAAGCAACCAACTTAGGTACCTTTGTATCTTTACCTTCTCTTCTTTGATTAAACCAACATATCTTAGCAATCTTAAAAACGTCCTCTCATTTTTCCCACCTTCAATTCAAATAACTCTTCCATCTTCTTTTCATAGCAATGTTCATATAGGTACTTTTGTTTAAAATATTTTTTGAACTACTTACACTAAATCCTCTTTTATTTGATATGGTTCACTTGTGTAAGCTAATCTGGCCAAAGTGAAGCCTTGCCCTGCAAAGTTTAAATGTAAATTCTAAATTTAGATTAATACTTATTCAATTGAATATACTTCCTTGTCTCGAAAAACCAAGCTTTGACATCTTCTTCCTTCTCGTTTTCACCATCAAAAGTGATTGGATTAATCTTTCTAAGCTCTACTTGTAGCTCTTCTTCCACATGTCTTATGTTATGATGCATGATTAGGGACATGTTTGGATTACTCCTTGATTCCTCAAAGGTATAAAACTTCTTGATTGGAGAAGGTGGTGAGTAGTGATGTCTATGACTATTGGTGACACTTATGGAGTTCCTAGATCTTTCATGGAATCTTCTCCTCGAATCTTCTCTACCTTATTTGTCATGAAATGAACCCCATCCAATATTTATATGCTTTTACAATACATTCAAGATTTGCATCTAATGAGTGTTCAACTGATTTTCACGATCTTAACCCATTAATATTATTGCATTATCAGCTTATAACTCTACATCTCCATCTTCTAACTCTTCATTGTTTACACCAACTATAATTGTTCACTACTTCCTTTATGTCCATTATATTCTATTGTTACATTTCCAACATAAATATTTAGATCTCTAACTTATTCTCCACGGTTGTATGGATTTTTCCATTCTTCCATTTTCCTCCTTAGTACTAAACAGAAATCTCTGATCTGTAATTAGATCTAATGCAACGTTGTATTTGCAATGCGTTAATATAATTAAATTTGTTATATAGATTTTATTGTCAAAATCCTCTCTCTCTCTCTCTCTCTCTCTCACACACACACACACATTATAGAAACTACCCATTTGTCATTTTTGTCAAATCAAGGCTAGAGGTCCATTTTTTGTTCAATTTCTAGAAGGATGTAAATGACTTTTTTTTTAAATTATATTTTCTTCAACTAGTTAGATTCCCAATGGCTATAATCATACTCATTTCTAATTTTAGAGTTAAAATTTACAACCCTCCAAAGTTAGAAATTTTGCCCAATTTTGCACTTAATCTTAGGGACCAACTTCTGCCAATTGTAGAAAAATTTTGGGGATAACAAAGAAAAGTTTTGTATTGGGTGCTGATAAAACATACGATTGTGAGTACTCAAAAACTTCGAGATCATTAATTTGATGCTCTAGTTATTTTTTAGATAATTTGTTATGACCATATCTAGGGGTGTAATGGAGTCGAAGGGCCCATAGAATAATAGTGGAGGTTACTCTATATACAGAGGACTAGGTCCACTATGTTTGTTATTATTAAATAAGGCCCACTATGATATTAATTAGTGAATAAATGCGGGACCTCATTACAATGGGCCTAATCTACTTTACATTGAATGACCTCTACTATTGTTCTAATGGGCCCTTTGTCCCCCCATTACATCCCTAGGGAGTGTCATAACATAACTAGTCTAAATCCAAATCCTAGGCTCTATCAAGCGTGGAGAGGGATCAAATCTTTCGAGGTGCAAACATATCCTCTAATAGGTCCTTATTGAGTGCAATACCAGAGAAGATGTTTGCAACTCGAGAGATTTGATGCAAAATCTCTAATATTATATAACCATTATATAGACTTTGATTTCCTTCAAACAAAAATACACAAATTTTTTATATTTATGGCGACATATTTAAATTTTTTATATCTATTAAGTTATTTTTTTCGTAAGAACGTGATATTGAAAAAGAGTTTTATCTTCAACTATTTTAATATCACAACAGAAAATGGTTATAAAACCCATGGTTTTAACACATGCTTTTAAAACCATGGGCTGTTTAGAACACATTGTACAACCTGACGATAACTTTATATTCACAACGAGAACTCTAGCCCCCAAAATCTATTTTTTTGTGTCAAAAACATCTAAATCAACCTCCAAATCGAAAAGTGATGCTACCAGTAGCACACTTTTTTGTTTCAAGGTTAAAATTACAATCATTGTCTTAAAAACCCATACTCTTGTTAACAACAACCTTAAAATCGACCTTTGAAAAGAAAACTAATGTTATTGTTAGCATATTGGTTTTATAAAAGACCAAAATTATAAATTGTTTAAAAACATGAACTTAGCAATTACTATTAATGATAGAAAAAACTTAAAGTTAACCTCAAAATTGAAAAGCCATGCTAACATGGCAACATTTAGGAAATCATGGCCTTGAAAACTAGTGTCTTCCCTTTTCATGGCCATGACCCCTCCCCATTTTTTACATTTTTTTCATAAAGATTTTTTTATATATATTTAAAAAAATAAATTATAAAGAAAATAAAATAAAATAAAGAATTGTTTGTTAAACATGATTTTTTATTTATGGAAAAGGGAAAAAAAAATTCAAAGTAATAATATTTTCTATTAAAAAATGAAATTTTATAAATCCAAAAAAATCATAATAAAAAATCAAATACAAATTAAAAAAACAATAAAAAAATCAAATTAAAGTCAAATAAAAATTTAGAAAACTCCATAAAATAAAATAAAAAGTTTATAATTTTAAACCATTTAAAAAACTATTTCAGTCGATCATGATATCCAATGGCATGCGACTGTCTTCTCCATGGTTTCAGTCGAATCTATGCCTGCGTTGTTTCTCAAATTTCCTCACACAGCGTACGCAGTACAGAGAATCTCAATAAGTGCACACTATATTTTTATAAAAAAACACGTGAGACACAATGACACTCGGCATTGCGGCAAGTCCGGGGCAGGCCAATAAATAGTTTTCATGCCAATAAATAGTTAACAAGGCTGACACTGCAATAGCCTAATTCATCAGCTCTTTTTAAAAATATATATTTTTAAAAACTTTTTAATTTTTTAATACGAATTTGATATTTAAAAAAAATCATATTAAATAAGAAATTTTCTTTTTATAATTTTTTATAATTATGTTTATTAATGTTTTTTTTTTTTTAATTTATGAATTTAAATTTTGAATTTTTTTTAATATCAATATAATGTTTTCCAAAATTTAATAAATAATTTCTAAAAAGTTTTGTTAATTAAAAAGATATCAATTAAATGTGTATTTTTTAATTTCGAAGGTTTTTTTGAAAAACAGTGTTGTACATTTTTAATAGATATTGGTTTTTTTTATATGATTAAAAAAATAACAACTAATTAGTTTTTAAAAATTTGTAATTTTATCTCCGAAAAAAAATGGTGTGCTACACTTTTTCATTAAGGGGTAGAAATAGCCACTAAGTGCACCCTATAAAAAGCAAGAACTATTTCGAGTTTTCGTTACGTTGACAAATCGTATTATTTATGGTCGACATAAAAAAAATGACAGATATTTAATTTTTTTTAATTTTGTTAGGAATGTGACAACATCTTCCCCATATTGGGTTGTTTTTCTGGCCGACATCTTTTTTGGTGGATAATTAAAATTTTTATTTTTATTATTTTGTTAGGTAGGAACGTTACAACATTTCCCCCATATCGAGTTGTAGAGTGCCTCTTGGCGCAATTATGGAACCTTCCACTTTGTCCTTTCTATACTTCTTCAAAACTTAGAATTTTTAGCAAAAACCACTATGTCACAAATGAAGTGAGATTAGAAAAACTTGACTTGAAAAAGGTTGTTTAGAAGGTCAAAAGTTGACTAAATAATTTGTTCTATTTTGGAATTCTTGCGTTAATTTTATCTCCTCGTCCAAAACCACCAAAAAGTCTTTGGAATAATAGATTTTGGTCTATTTTGGCATCTCCACTCCAAACCCCTTTGAATCCATCCAAATCCTCCACTGGGTATCTCCATGCCGAGTTATAGACTACAATATTCAAATTTCATCATTAACATAACCCCTATGAAAGAGTTGGGTTATGGGCTTCAAAAATCATTAATCCTCCATTTCGAAGATTTGGAGTAGAACATGCCAACACTGCTTTTTGGCATAATTACAGTCCTCCTCACTATGGACTTACCCCGAAAATTTCGTCTAAGTTCTAACTTAATATGCTCATGTTATGTCCAAATAAGAAAATGGATACATAATTTTTATTTGCTAACATGGCATGGCATTGATGTGTCATGAAACTTGGTAATATGGATGTCCACCTATACTCTACATGTCACTTGTAGGATCTGCCATGTCATATTCCCCTTGACCCAAGTCCTCCATGTCATTGAGTTATTTTAAACATCTTGAATTCATCTACATTGATGTATATTTAATTCTTGATCAAATCTTAACCCTTTGATGCATTCCCTTCTCTCTCCTCGATCCTTTTTCCCAATGCAATGTGATGAGATATGGGTTGTTGTTCTCATCTCTTGAAATTATTTGGGCCATTCACACTAAAGGGTTTGTCTACCACCTTTTACCTTTACCAAGTTCCATGAAGAGATCTAGATCATTGATTTGTTTGACGCAATGAAATCTAAGTCGTTTTTTCTTTTACCCCTTGTAGTATGGTTCAATCACTTCTCCTAGCATGAATAGTGACTATATGTTGATCTTGTGGGCCCTACGAAATCTCAACCATTTGTGTGGTGTCCCTTTGTGTTATGGTTCAATCATTTCCCTAGCACAAACGGTCATGATATGTTGATCTCGTGGGCCCCATGAAATCTTAGTTGTTCACACAAATATCCCTCATGTTATGGCCCAATCACTTTACCCAGAGTGAACGATCACAATTTGTCGATATCGCGAGCTCGATGAAATCTTAGTCATTCATGCAACAACCCCTCGTGTTATGGCCCAATCAATTTTCCCAACATGAACAATCATGATGTATTGATTTCATGGGCTTAATGAATCCTAGTTGCTCCCACTTAGGTCCCCTCTATTTTAATCTAATCAGTTACCTCAACGTGGATGATTATGAACCATGGATCTCAGGGGCTTGATTGTCGTTTGCAACATAACGCAATTTCCACCCTTGTCACATGGGTGCCACCCATGCATTTGAACCCACCTGGAACTCCCACCTATATGCTCAAATCCATGTGGCTCTTCCATGTCATACCTCATGTCCATGTTGGATCCTTTAATTCTACATCAAATTTTACATAAATATATAAATTTTAATTCCCACAAATAGGTGGCTACAATGTAATTACTCATGGACCTTATCCAAAATGAGAGTTTTTCTATCAAATGACATAAATGTGTTTTCCTTACAATATTCAAAATTTACCAATATTTCTCAAATCCATTTTTCCCATTTAGAAATTTATTTTGTCACCTACAATCTCTTATGTTGATTCTAAAAATGCCATCTAAGCATTCAAAATCAAGAATTCTTTAGGGGTATTTATTCACAAAGTTAGCATACAAACCATTTTTGCACCTATTCTTTCATTGAGCCAATTAAAGCTCTAGAATTTCACTTCATCTATGTTCCATATTCTATCCAATCTTATAATTACAACCCTACATTCCATTTGAAAGTTTCCACACTACTTTTCCCAAATACTTTCTCATATGCATTCCACCAAGCACTTCATATGAAATCTAAAATTCTTCATTTATAAACCGATTTTGACCCATGCAGCTCCAATGCTACAAATTGTAGCTTTTATACAACTCTATCATGTACCCAATTGCCTCTTGAAATTGTGAATACTACATGGTACTCAATTTCACAATAAAATTATTACTTCGATACATAATTCAATTTTTTGTTGGCTCACTCCATAATTTTTAACAACAAAAGTAAAACTATAGTGTTCCAGTTAATTAAATTCCCATCTCGAGTTATACATGCATTCCTACCATGAACTCATCCATATTGTGACAATTAAATTTATGCACACTGACATTTTACGTCAATTGTAATTGAATAAATACATAACAAAATATAAATCATGACAACTGATAACACAATTAAGAACTTATCTTTTTGAAAGAAATATTCCCCCAATTAATTGGAAATTAAGGACATTCCTCCTAGTCTTAAGCATCTTGCGACACTTATATTTTCTATGACAAAGGTCACCCCCAAGATGAGGCTACCATTCCACAAGGATGAAGCTTCTAAGGCATTCTACCCATCCCATAACTCAAACAACTCTTGGGATCCCAAACCCCATCTACAACTATCCCAATTAACAAATGCCCTTCCCTCCTCAACCTACACAAAATAATGAATGAGATCCCCTTCTTTGCATGCATCCCCTTAGGCTATCCCAATTTCCTTTTAATGCTCTAACACAGGTCGGCCAGTGAATCTCACTCCTAAGACTCCATGGATTTTCGTTATTCATTTTATCCACAGTTGGAGAGGGTTCAAGAGGAGGAACCTGTGGTAAAACTTGAGATTCGAGAGTTCCAGACCCTAAAGCAGGTCCATCATCATGAAAAGCTTCTTACTCGAAAGCTTTCATGGATAATAAGAGCACATAATTTGTTCATTAATATTTAATTTCTAGTTGTATGAAAGGTTTATTCAATGTCAGATAAATTAATGATTTTTCTTAGGGTATATTCTAATAAAGATTAGTAATTCATTTAGGGTTGATTTTAATAAAGATTAACAAGAGAAAATGTTATTAAATTTTTTTAATTATTAATATTTTTTATTAAAATTTTCTATTAAATTTTTTGATGTTATAATAGAAATTGTTATTGATAATTTTAATTTTTAATGAAAATATTTTGATTTGTTAAATAAAATAATAGTAATTCTTTTAGGGTTGATTTTAATTAAGATTAATAAAATAAGTTTTTATTAATATTTTTTTACAACTTTTTTGTTAAATTTTGTTGATGTTATAATAGAAATATTTTTAATTTTTAATTAAAATCTTTTGAAATAGAGAAAAACCCTAATAACATTAACTGAGAAGATGACCTAAAACTAGTAGAGATCCATCTTAACTATGGTTCTACCAAGCCCCGAGTGGGATCAATTTCTCTTGAGGTGCAAACCCTTTTTAATTTACAAAAATGTTTAATAAGTATTCCTACCTGGGAGGGAAATGACCAACTTGCTTAAGTAATTTCAAAATAGGTTAAATACGAGTAGAATAATGAGTTGAGTAACATTAATAATCATATAATCAAATAGTTTTCCGAAAATTGATTTACTTGTCTTTCTTTAAAACTAATAATGAATATTAAGAGTAGTTAATGAGTAAAATAATCCATATAAAATTTTAAAATCTAGATTTATTGGAATTTGAAAAACATTTTACCATCAAATGAAGATTTTAAACATTTATCGAAATGTTTTTGAGAAATGACTTGTTTTTCTCTATAACTAAAAATGAACATTTACATGTTAGCGTTAACCTTGACTTGGGAATGAGTAAGGATGTAAGTGGTTTAAGGCACATGGTTTTAGTGGCCCGTGGTTTCTTGCTAGTTGTATTTTCATTTAAAGAAACTTATAAATATGGTTGTAATATTCCATTGTAATCACTATTATTCTGTAATTTATTTTCTATCAGACATTTTAAATTGAAATTTGATATATAATTACATAAATGTGTTTTACAATTTAACTAATTTTAAATTAAATTTTATATGTTCTTGGTTTTATAATTTTTCTGTTCACTACTCAAGTCAATTGAATTTACTACTCAGTTTGTAAGATTGTGAGTATATCCCTAATATGGTTGTATATTTATATGAGTATAATAGTTTTTATTTTTTATTTTTTTTAGTTATAAGCCGACATGTTATAAGTTTTTTTTTAACTTTTTATTATTGTTATTTTTATTGAGCCGACATGTGCCACATCAGCGTTATAGACAGGACACATCTCACCCATTTGAGCTCTAGAAAGCGCCTCTCAGCGCAACTAAATAATTCCTGGAAGTTCGTCATTAGGATTCTTAAAAATAAAAATAAAAATAAAATATCATTCAACTAAATATGATACTCTTATTATCCCAACAATCTTTTGAGTAAGAAGCTTCTCCTAATGATGGACATGCTTTAGGGTCCATAACTATCAAATCAATTTCTACCACAGGTTCCTCCACTTGAACTCCGTGGATTCTCAATTGTAGCCCAAGTTTCCTCTCACAATGGCACCACATTCATTAGCACCAATTTCCCATTACAATTTGCATCAATAGGTATGGAAGCTTAGGTTTCCTCTCTTTCCCCCTCTATAATGTACCAACCAAAAGATCCTAAAAATGATTGCAAGAAAACGATTCCCTAAACTTAATTTCAACCTTTTATTTGAATGTTCTCAACTTACCATGTGGGACTCATGACAAACCCACTTTCCCTTTTAATCCCATATTAGGATAATTAGTAAGTAAAGGTTAATTAATTCCCCGGATGCAGGTGATATCATGGCAACTAGATATCAGAGCTTGACTAACGGGGCACACAGTTGCTCCCCGACGTCATCACCCTGATGTCAGCCACCCGGAATTCATTGTGCCAGTTTTCGACCCCCTCGATGGATGCGAACATTAAATATTCCAGAGTATGCGTCTCCTCAGTCGTCACTTGGCTGTACGCTTACGTCAGCATATTGATGGCCAAGTTTCTATGCGCCTTTGGAAATGTGTTACCGAGTTATTGTTATAGGTCGCTCGTCCTTCATTCCTTTCTCTAGCCATCGACTCCTGTTCACGTTTGCATTTTTTGGTCATTCTGCTCCTCGATCCGCTGCCGCCTCCCTGGTGCTATATTCCCCCACTCTTCCCCTAGGTTTCAATATGTCTTGTAGATAGAGGGCCACGCCTAGACGAGGTCGTGCAGGTCAGGGCACCTCTAGCCAACGAGCCATCAACTTCAAAGCTCAAGCCAGTTTGGAGGGTTACGACCTAGAGATCCTTGCCCCCTTCTGCCTCATGTTCAATGATTGGGAAGATGAATTAACCGACTCTCTCTCTGCGGTTAACAGGACAATTGAGCATAGACGTCATTATTGGGTTGTGAAAAACCTGTTGGTCCGCCTCCTCCTTCGCTCCATCAACCTTCAATTCATGCTTCCAATTCCCTTGGCTACTCCAGCTATCTTGGTTATTCCATCTCCCTCTATCTTTCCCACTCCCTCAATCACCCATGCCCCCTCGGCCACTCCAGTTTCCACCCCTCACACTGACCCCCCTGATGCACATATGGACATTGAGCTTCCACCACCTCCTCCGCAGTGAAGAATGGCCAGCACCAAGGTCGAAAAAAACAACACCGCGTCGGACTATTGGAAGTCTGAGCCTCTCCGTGTCAAACGAACCCCCTCCAACAATGATGATGCTTCCAGTAGCAGTGACGACTCCAGTGGCGACGACGACTCCAGCAGCGAGAACGGGGACCCGAGCAATAATGATGGTCCAGCCATCAAAAATATGTTTGAATCCACGACACACTGTTCTCTAGACACACAGCTGAGCTTCAGCTTCGGGACACCCATTGTAGAGGAGCCCTACACAAAGCCTTAGGCCAGGTTTTTCATGAATCATGCTTTCTCTGTTTTGACAGAGTTTTTGGGAATTTGGACACCCATGTTTATTATCACTATGCTTTCTCAGGCGTATATTTGTAAACTCTATAAGTTCCACTTTTCTATAATCTTTTTTCCCTCTCAGAGGGAGGATGGCTTAGACAGCAAAGGTCTGAATTCCCTTCAAGGGCATACTGATCTTCTCTTTTTGTTCTTTTCTTCCTGCAGGAAAGACTCTCAGTTTTGTACTATAGACTGTATTACTATTTTACTTCAATAGAATAGCTCTTGAATTCACAAAAAAGTAAAGGTTAATTAATACACTCTAACAAACATGAGTTTAGGGACCTGAGGGTATATTTATAACTGAAATTTACAAGTAACACTAAGGACTTAGGTTCCCCTATATCGGGGGGTAGGGAGGACTCAAACGGTGGCTTCCACATATCCCAACCATATTACCTTTGAATACATGAAATCTTGCAAGGGAGAGGGAATAATTGGTTGAAGGGAGGGGTGGTTAGCACAGGATGGTATGTGCCCTCAATAGTTAGTTAGACATGATTAATCCAAGAAGCATGTGGGAAACACGAGTCCTCAATCGAAGAAGGATGGAATAGATGTTGACGACCCTAGTTATTATGCTCACATTACTTGATCCGTCAATCGTGATGATGATGGATGAGAGTAACATGATGAACATGGATATGATGGTGGAGAGTTATAAAAAAATGTCAGTTAATTCCCAATAGAATAGGTCAAGAGCATAGGGATTGCTAAAGAGAAGATGAATTTAGCAATGAGGCTTGTGTTTATGGTCACTATAAGTAATAGGCATACACAAGGGTCAATTGAGCTTAAGGGGGTTTTGCTCACTGGTGTCCACAATCTAGATTTGAAACCCATCTTGCATCGATTGCATCATGTTCACGATAGTGCTATATGGTATTCTTAGTCAACATAGTGAGAAAAGGAAGAGCCAGTGGGGGAAGTAGAGGGCATGGATGAACCCACATGCCCAAAGTGTTGAGGGAGGATGAGACAATAGAGGAGCACTACAAAAAGATTAATTCACCACTAATTCAACACAATATTGCAGAAGAGGAAAACAAGGTAAAAAGAGAGAAGGAGATATTGGGAGTGGAGGAATTGCAACAGGACATGAGGAACTAGGTTCATAATTCCAACGCCTCCCCAATGTAGGACACCAAATATGTTAAAATGGTCATGTTGTATTAGGAAATGAAAAAAAGCTTGGAAAGGTCCTCATGGACAACTACGAGGAATGAAAGGAATTAGTATTGTAGATGGATGAGGTTCAAGGGTAGGTGCAATGAGTGGATTTCAAACTTAATTTGATGGCCAAGGCCACAATGGGGATGGATACCAAGATCAACCTACTTGTGAAGGATACTAGAGGCATGTTATTCAAGGAAAATTCGGCAACAAGGCATAAAAATTTGACATGCCCAACACCAAAGGTGCCTATTGTTTCAATTTCAAATGATGAATAGCCTTCCTAGTTCATTTTCTATTTGTGTCTTCATTTTCAACATTGGTTATGTTAGTTTTGTTCTTAGTTATATTAGCTATCTTAGATAGATAGTTATCCATGAGGAATTTGCAAACTGTTTTGCAAAGATTTTTTATAGTGGACTCTTGTGGAGTACATATGGCAATTTTTTTTTTTTGTGGTTGGTTTGGTTCCCCTTGTGGCAGACTAGCCAATTAAAATTGTGTACATTTTCTTTTTACAGAAATACAAGTTTGACTAGCTTACAAAGAAAAAAAGGCTAAAGATTTCGGTTAATAATTCAGTAGGTTTCTCTCCCCTTAGCCACCTTTCAATTCCTCCACTTGAGGAATCATATCCCACCATCTCTTCTTCATCCTTCTTCATTTGTAGTGGCCAAGATTTTTTAGATTATAATTCCATGTACATATTTACAACATCTTTAGTCATCCTAGACCATTTAATTCTAGCTTTCAACCATTTCATAAGTACATACATAATTACATTTCAAAGTAAAAAACATGTTATTATATTGAACTGATTCTCCACCATCATATAAAATTCCTTCTCCAGGGTTATTAGTGTTAAACAAAAATAAATGTACATTACAAATAGTTAGTGTAACAACTAAACGTCTCGATACCTTGAATTTCCCCTTTGCTCCTCTACCATGGCCACATGATACTCGCAATAGAAAAAGATACAAAAAGAACATCACTCAGATTTGGTGAAAATCATAAATAGTTGGTGTAAGATATATTTCTTTTCAAGATATCATCCAAACGCTCATCATTGGAAATATTCCAAACTCCAGGGGTATTATAATGTTTTATTGGGTTGCACAACAAGTGCTCTCCCAACTCATTTTAAAGAAATTTAATATACAAAAATTATATTCTCCATACCGGATTGCCCAATTGCTCTTCAAAAGTTGAAAGTGTTTCTATACATAAAATTATACTCGTGTTACAAGGTTGCTTGGATTGTTAATGTTTGATATGAATCATAAATTTTTGTTATAATATTCTAGATTTAATTATAATCTAATAACAACCTATTCTGATTTTAATAGATCTTATTCTTTTATTTTTCTAAGCAACTTGTTATGTTTTTAATAGATTTTTTGTTTTCAAGGAAAACCTCGCGGAAAATATTTCGAGTACTTCCCATGACTCATGAATGGTACATGGGGTAAACTATCAATCTTCATTATGGAGCTAATATTGAGGGGATCAAGAGAGTTAAACTTGTGACCTCCCCAACTTTGATGGAGAGATCTCATGTCTAGCTCATGACCTCTTCAACTAATCCTTCGAGTACTTTCTTGTGGCTCATTGATGTTAAATAGTATAAACTATCAACCTTCAATATGAAGCCTAATCTTGAGGGGATCGAGAGAGTCAAACTTGTGACGACCTTCCCAACTTTCACAGAGAGATATCATGTCTAGATCATGATTTCATCAACTAACCCTTAGGACTAGAGTTTATTATTTTATTTTTCTTATAACTTATTCTAATATTCTATTTACTTAAGATAATGTTTTTGTTTAATACATAATTTAACCTCATATCAAGGCTTTTTCTCGAGGGGCATGGCACGAGGATCTAATATGACATGATGTTGTAAGGGAAACATACATTATGTCTTGCCAATAAGTAGAGATGTAGATGTAATGGGTTATGCCAGTCTCAAGTTCTACTCAAGGATGGATCAATGTAATACCCCTGGACTAGATATTAGAACTGATACTACATTGTAAATATTCTTGCTATGAAGCATGTACATAGCATGTTATTATTTTAAAATAAAATTAGAGCTGGCTGCGTGATGAGGCAAAACTCTGAAGAGGAGATCCAAATATTAACCAAGGTTGGTGAGGGGGGTAAGGTTTACCCTTGTACCTTGTTACCTTGGTCAATTTTTTTCTAAACCTTATGTTAAAATCCCCAAAACCCATGTTCCTAAGCCAAAACCCAAAAGTGGAGTGTTTACTAATTAAATATTATTACTTTAAATTTGGCTAAACTTAATTAAATTTAATTAAGCTTTGTGATTAGTTATGAGTATGGTAACGTGGTTCCTTGGGGGACAACCACGTGGGATCCCAAGGGAGACACTCGTTCCTCTTAAGCGATTGAGGAAAATTGAGTTGGTATTTTGGTAAGGGGGAATGTTGGTCATTTTTGGTGGGCAAAGAGAAAGCTAGGAAGAGAAGAAACTAGAAGGTGAGACTAGAGAATTTGACCATTCAAATTTTCTAAGGAATTTGTTGATGTTACCAATTGCTAGTTGTTACTATTGCTTATTGTTACTAATCACTTGCATTTACCAATTTGTTGGCTGATACATGTTGCTTGTTGTTACATTTGCATGTGAAGCTATTGTGGTGGCTGAAACCTTGAGGGAAATTCAGACATTTGCAGTGAAATGTATCACTGAGTGTCTTTGAATTCCTGAGGTGGAAGAAAACTCTTTTTTTATAAACCCTAAATTTGCATTGCAACCATTTGGTTGAATTGGGCAATAGTTTGGCAATTTGTGCAAGAAAACTCGAGTGGGGTTTTGACGCTTGCACTGAAGTGTATCACTATGTGTCTGTGAAGGAGCTCTGGTGGGTTAATTGTGAAATTGGCATGAAATTGGTTTAAAAACTGATTTTTTTCCTATGCCTGGTTATAGTTTTGTCCATACTGTTTAGTTATCGTTGTTTAATCCCTATGAGTGAGTTGAGGGGGTTGGTAAATTACCTATGGTTAATGTCTGGATCTCAGCTCGGGGGTGGACTTGGGAGCTGAAATAATACAGGTTGGACAAATCCTACGGTTGGGACAAGTGTGTCTCACACACAACAAGTTGTTTGCTTCAGGACAAAACCTTCATATAAGTGTTTGTGGAATTTTAAATTCTCTGTTAAATGATTGTTGGAAGGAATTTAATGGCGAAATCTCAAGGTTTTAAATTTGTACCCTGATATATGCTAATATTATTAATTCACATGCAAATAAAATTTTAGGAATTAATTATTTATGTAGAAGCATGCAATTGTTGTGTATTATGGGCTAGAATCGATGTGTATTATGAAATCATTGTGTTTTATTCTCATTTTACTGAAATGCCCTAACTTATATTTAACCAATTCTGGAAATTTCTCGTTTTATGTTTTTGAGGAAATAACGTGTTTTAGTTCCCTGTATATTTGACTTTGGAAGTTTAATGCATGGATGGAAAACGCCCATGTTGTTTTGATTGTTAAATTTGGTTAAATTGGTGTTATGGTAAAAATTGTCAAAAAGAATGAAAAGGAAATTATTCATTTAAAAACCACAACTAGTTTGCATGGTTCCCAAATATCATGGCTTGATTCATAAATACCATTGTTTTGAATTGGTTTGGATGGTTTATTATTTGATTTTATTATTTTGAATGGTTTATGTGCATTTACAAACCATGGGTTGAAGTGGGTTGTAATGGTTTGGTTTACATGTTATTTCCATTTTCATTTTTAAGATTTGGATTTGTTAAATTAGAAGCAAAACCATGCACTCCTTTGTTAAGGATAATTACGGTTATAGTTTATGTAGATAAGAATGTGTTTTGGTAGTTAAAAATAATGTAAGAAATAAGTTAACCTGGAATGAGTGTCTTTTCATTTTAAATGAATGAAATTTATTTTCAAGAGAAAATTATGAAATTTAAATCTTCATGGTTAATGAAAATTTATAAGAATGGTTGAATGTGTTATTTACTAAGCCTTGACATTAATGATAAAATTCCACGTTGTTATTTTCCAATTTTAAGCCATAATTTGTAAGTGCTTGAAATTAGTTTGGTTTATTAAGTTTAAAGTAAGTTACTCAAGTTAATAAACTTGTTTTGAGTTTGAGTCTTATATTAAGATTTAGTTCTAAACTAGTTTATATTGTTGTTGTTACTTACTGAAAATGCTTTTGTTACTTGCTGAAATTGTTGTTGTTACTTGCTGAAACAGTTGTTGAAACTGCTGCTCTTACTCAGTAGGAGTCTTGAAATAGTTTATTTTGTTGTTGTTACATGGATTTAACTATTGATGTTACTCGCGAGTAGTTTCGAGACTAACACATTTCGTAATTAGAGTTAAAGTTATTATTCATATATGTTTTCAATATATATGTATTATGGAATTAGTATTTTTCTATGTAAAATTATGGATCTCATTAGAGGCTCATACTTCCACTACTGTGTGCAAAATGTGATTATGCATGTAATTAATTTACATTAAAAAAATGGTGTGTGTTAGTTTAGTTCGGTGTAACGCAAGGAAGCCTTACAAGTTGGTATCATAGCTCAGGCTACTTCTCTTGAACCTCTATGGCATCCATTTGCTTTCAGAAATAAAGCAAATGTTCAAATGTATCTATTATATTACCTAATGGGATAATTGATAATGCTACTCATGAGTAGTTGAGGTTACGGTTCTCATATTTTGAGTTTGCTTTTATTTTGTTTGCAAACCTTGTATAGTTCTTGCGTGGGGAAGGACGCATTAACTTAGTTTCCATCCGATTAATATTGGTGAAACAAGATGTTTGAATAATCTGGGAACATGGAAAAGAGATATGCGATCAGACACGTGATTGGAAACGCTCTGTCTCTGGTGCGCTTCGTCTGAGATCAGCCATGGCCCCAGGAGGGGGCCTCGAGGAACCTCATCCTCCTCTGGCTAAGATTTCTGAAAGCTGGTAGCATCTAGAAGTAAGGGGAATCCCAGTGAATCATCATAGAAATTTGTAAGGAAGTTAGACACATCCCCACAGTCGCATTACTAGAGGAAGAATCCTGTCGCTCGAAACTGAACATAGTTGAGAGGGGTTTAATAGGCCATTTCATGGGCTTATGGCCCTCTTCTAGGTCTGTTGAGGCATGGGTGCAGGGAAACTAGAGATTGCTAACCACAAAAGGAATCCAAAGTTATCTGGTTGGAAAAGGATTTTTCGTTTTCGTCTTTGACAGTGTAGAAGACATGCATCTCATATTTAGGAATTGCACGTAATTTATGGTCCCCGGGGGCTTGTATATGAACAAGTGGACTCCTAATTTCGACCCATCACAGGATGTTTCGTCAGATATACCTGTTTGGGTGTGCCTCCCTCACCTTCCTCTGCATTGTTGGAACCCGAAGTCCTTAGAATCAATAGGTAACACCTTGGGAATATAAATTGACCAAGCCGAGCGGGAGGATCAATACTCTTGTGCAAGAATATACGTGAAGGTTGATATGGAAACCAGCCTCCTAGAATCCATCAAGTTAATGGTCGTTGAATCGTCGCATATCCAAGAATTGGACTACGAACAATTCCCCTTCAAATGCAGATTCTTCCATGCTTATGGCCATTTTGCTCGGTATTGCAAAAAGAGGACTAAAGAGGAAGCAAAAAAAACGAAAGGTGAGCAATGGAATCAAGTGAAAAAAAAACCATGACAAATCCAAACAACAGGACAAAAGGGAAAGGGACAAAGCTGGGACCTAATGCACCCTCAGCATAACAAAATCAAGGTGAAGGAAACACAACCCCAACAATTCTAGAGGCCAATAAAAACCCCTTCAAAACACTCAATATTCCGGAAGACACCCCAACTTCAGTAGTAGTTGAGACCAAACAACATAATAATTAACCTGAAGTGGAAAATTAAATGATAGACAAACCCCCTTCACCTCTTAGATCCCCAGCAAGAGGCTCCCCCTCCCCCTCTTATGCAGGAATGACAAGGAAGAAACCTACAATGAACTCAAGTTCTTCGGAAGACAAGATGTTTGAGAGGCCCTAAAAAAAGGAGGGAGAAAATATCAAAAGGAAGCATGAGAGGAAGAAGATGAGAGGAAAAAAATGCAAGGCAACCAATCTACAATCAAAATGTCTATAGGAAGAAATACCAAAACTAAGTCCCCAAAGGGTGGTCCTACCCCTTCCACCCCTAGTAAATAATGTGATTAGTCTCTTGGAATTGCAGAGGCTTGGAAAATCCCTTGAAGGCTGAAGCAATCAAAGAACTTCTGAAAATAGAAACTCCCGAGATTCTCATGCTCCAAGAGACTAAAATCAAAGGGGAAACCCTTCTTGATCTCAGCAAGCAAAAATGGAAGAAAAATGAAGGGAAGGATATTAGTGCTAGGGGCACATCAGGAGGGCTTGCAACCCTTTGGTCGGACGATAAATTCCACCTGGAAAGTTCCTTTGAGAGCCAACATTGGATCTACACCAAACTTCGCCATTCACCCAGTAAGATCATGTTTACACTCTTTAATATTTATGTGCATGTCCTCTATTACGAGAAGAAAGAATGTTGGCATTCTTTTTCCGACTTTCTAGAAATTTAGTCTCCCTCAAACATTATAGTAGTCAGAGACTTAAATCTTGTCCTAGATCCGAAGGAAAAAAGAGGTGGCAATAGTGGTAGGGACCCAATGGAACCCCTATGTAGGGGAGCTAATGCAACAGTGGGATCTGCTTGATTTTAAACCAAAGAAAGGATTTTACACCTGGAAAAAAAACATACTCGCGACAAAGCACATCTCAACTGGCTTGGATATATTTTTAGTGCAAAGCACGCTTCTTTTAGAAAAGAAACTTATCTCCTCCAAAATTCTCCCAAAGCTTACCTTGGATCACAAACCCATCCTCCTTCAGTTGGAAGAGTAAACAAATTTGGGACCCATCCCATTTAGATTCAGTCCCCTCTGGATTGAAAAGGATGGCTTTATGGAGACTGTTTTATCTGCTTTGTCCTCCCCCATCTAAGGGCCAACCAGCTTTGTCTGGGAACATAAACTTAAAGCTACCAAAAGGAATTTAAGGATTGGATCAAAAAGACCAATAATACCCCTTCTAATCTCATAAAAGAATTTTTTTAGCATTTATTAGATTTGCAAATGGAAATGGAGAGCGAGGTCATCAACTATTCAGACCCCAAGAAAGAACAAGCTTCCCAATACACCTCTTTTCATCCCTTCCGAAAGGAAGATCAAAAAGACCAATAATACCCCTTCTAGTCTCATAAAAGAAATTTTTTATCATTTATTAGATTTGCAAATGGAAATGGATAGCGAGGTCATCAACTATTCATACCTCGAGAAAGAACAAGCTTCCCAATACACCTCCTTTCGTTCCTTCCAAAAGGAAGAATATTATTGGAGACTTAAGTCCCTAAGTTTGTGGCTAAAAGCAGGGAACCAAAATACTTCCTATTTTCATCAGCAACTCAGAGCTCGCCTCTCTCGGAATCACATTTATGAAACAGTCTCAGCAGAAGGAACTGTGTTTAAAGGATATGAGTATATTAAAGGGGCAATAGAACTTCACTTCCAGAATATTTTGAGGGATGATGGGATAGGCACCGAGGAAGTCACTTTTGATTTTCTTTCTCATATCCCCTCCCTCGTCAGTAGCAAGGACAACCAAAGCCTCATAAATCCTTACACATAGGAAGAAATCAACAAGGTAATATGGTCAATGGAGCCAAACAAAGCTCCTAGTCCTGATGGCTTCTCAATTCACTTTTATAGAGTTTGTTGGGCAATCATCAAGCCATATCTGCTGAGAATGATTAAAGCCTTTTAGCAAAAGACAAAAGTAGGAGGCAACACAAACTCCACCTTTCTCGCTTTAATTCCCAAAGAGGTGAATCCTAGATCCTTTGACCGGTTTAGGCCTATCTCTCTGAGTAACACTTCATACAAAATCATCTCAAAACTCTGGGCAAACATGATCAATTTGTTGCTTGAGAAACTCATCTCTCCCTCTTAGAGTGGTTTTATCAAAGGGAGGCATGTCTTGGATAATGTAATCTTGGTCGAAGAAGTTATGCACTCCCGTCATCAGCGGAAGGAGCAAGGGATTCTCATCGAGCTAGACATGGAAAATTCCTTTGACCAAGTAAACTCTCCTTTTTGTTCAAAGTTATTCTTCCATTTGGTTTTAGCTTCGATTTTGTTAATTTGATCAAAGCTTGTATAGAAAAGCCTTAGATAGATCCGTTAGTCAATGTCAGGCTGAGTAATTACTTCCAAGACACTAGGGGACTAAGGTAAGGCTTCCTCCTTTCCCCTTTCCTGTATATACGCGTGGTTGATTCTCTAAGTAGAAAACTTATTGTTGAAAAGCATGTTGGGACTGCCCCGGGAATCATGCCGATGAGGGGTTTGGACCCCATCAATCATGCCCTTTTCGCAAATAATTATTTACTACTGGGAGGAGCGTATATCAAAATAGCAAAGGTTTTTAAAGAATTTTTGCAAAAATTCTGCAATATCTCTGGAACACTGATAAACAAAATAAAAAGTGTTGTGATTGTATAGAACATTGACCAATCCTTAGTCCATCGAATTGCCCAATTCTTGGGTTCTCGGGCTCAACTACCTGGGAAAAGATCACTCACCTCGCCCTTCCCCTCATTCTGGGAGTGAACGAGGCCTCTCTCTAGCTTAGAATTCTCAGCAAAATAAAGTCCAAAATAGTGGCATGGGGAGGTCAGTGGCTTACCAATGATGGGAAACTCACCCTTATAAAATCTGCCATTTCCTCCTATTCAATTTATCAGGATTCCTTCCTCTTGGCACCAAAATCGATCACAAAGAAAATCTCTAAATTGATCCAGGATTTTTTGTGGACAGGAGGTAAAGGTAACGAAGTAAAATTCCACTTAGTCAATTGGGATATTATCAAGCGCCCGATGATGGAAGGTGAATTGTAGATAAGGGATCCAGAATCGGCCAACCTGGCGCTAGGAGGAAAAACTCTTTGGAAATTATTCTCGAATTGTAAGCATCCAGTCAGTCAGATCCTGAGGAAAAATACACCAGTGGTGTCTCTTTAAGGAAACTGCAGGCCGAAAACACTCCTAAAGCCACAATGATCTAGAATTTGTGTCATCAAGGACTGAGTCTTTTCCATTCTCACTTATATCGTGTCCCTAGAAACGAGACCAAAACTCTCCTCTGGGACGATTACATCATGGGCCATGCTCCTCTTGCCTCCTTTGCCGAAATCTCAGAGATAAGGACGTGGCTCACCCATCGTGGCACCATAAAGCTAGAAAACGTTTCTTCCTGGGATCCTTCTAGGAATTGGAAGGCATGGGATCTTCCCTGTCTCCTAGAGCATCTTTAGGCTCAAAAGAACCTTCTCTTGGAGTCGTTGAAGGTTTGGATTCGATCCATCAACAGCTTCCTGACAAGGGCAAGTCAAGTATTTACACTGCTGCTCAAGGATTTTCATCCCTCCAACCTCACCACAAGCCAATCCATCCCACCTCCTTCTGGAAACAAGCGTGGGACACCTTCGAATTTCCCAAACTAATTTTTTTCATTTGGTTTTTAACTCACAGAAAAGTTCTAACTAGAGAAAAGTTTGCAAAAGAGAGGAATTACAGGCCATCATCGATGCCCTCTATGCTGCAAGGGGCTTGAATCCTTGGATCACCTATTGATTGATTTTTCATTTGCACAAGAAGTATGGTCTCTTTCCTTGCTCGGCCTCAATGCATCTGTTCCATCACAAATAATTGTAACTACTATCTCCTCCACATGGAAGGAAAGTTACCCTCTCATGCTCAATTGTAATTCTTCATGAGCTAGAATTTGGAAATCCTTACCAAAATACGTTTGTTGGAAAATTTGGTTGGTAAGAAACAAGCAAATCTTCAACAATTCCTTACATACTCCACTAATCGTTGCAACAAAGGCAAAGGCACTTCTTCAGGAGGCAACGGTTAATCATCCTTCCTTTTTAGACAATTCCCTATGCCCCAAGGAGAAAAAATGGTTGGGCACTTATTTGTTTAGGGATAGAAAGAAGAACCATGCTTGCCCCTTCAACAACCCAGGGTCGAGAATTCGAGATCCGGATGCAATTTTTCAAGGTTGGTGGAGGAATTAGGGTAAAGCATCAGTATTTTTTTACGGTGCTTCAAAAGGTAATCCTGGGATTGCAGGAGCTGGTGGCGTGATCTATTCTTCGAAAGGACAAAGAAAAAAAAGCTTCAGACGTGAATTAGGAAAGCGAACAAACAACTACGCCGAAATTCTCAGGCTTTTAAAATCCTGTCATATTTACCGAGAAAATGGCTTCAAAGAAATACAAGTTTTGGAGATTCTGAAATCCTGATAAAAATTGTAAACTGGGATGATCACTTTAGCAACCTGCTGCTGAACAAGACCCTACAAAGACTGCATTATGTTATGCAATACTTCACCTCCTCCTCCTTCTTCCATGCCCTACGAGGCTCAAACAAAGAAGTAGATGAAAAAGCAAACAAGGGTTGTCTATTATCTCAAGGATCAGACAGAAAAAACGATGACACTCCCTTTTGGATATCAATTCTGTAGCTTTGGTCTTGTCATGGGTTTTTGTTTTGTAGAAACTGGGTATGATGTAACAGGGTCAAGTGGTCTCTTGAATATATTTAATCTCGGTTGATTGGTCGTGGCCCAACCATTACTCTATAAAAATATAACCATTTCAGTTAAAAAAAAACTGGGAACGTGATCATAAGTTTTATTTGAACTTTATGATATTTAAACAAAAAAAATTGAAGTTTAAGATATTTTCGTTTTTGTAATATGTTACTAGATAGAAATAGAAATTATGAGTTGTGAAATTAAGAAATACGATTTGCAAGAAGAGACTAAGCAGGAGTTTGGTCCCTTGCTGGAATGTTATGTACATTCCCAGCTTGTCTATTTATTATATAAATACCTGGTATGGGTGCATGTTTGTACATGTAACTGTAAGGTGGAATTTCAATTACAAATATAAGATTGTTGGTCTCCTCAAGAGTGTGAAGCTATGAAGCTATTTATAACTAGTAAGATGATTTTCTCAAGTGAGAAATTGTTGTTTGATGATGTATGTTTATTATTAACAGTATGACAATGATTGTATAAGGGATTTATCCTTAAAGCCCCAATTGTATGAGACTTAGAGTCTAAATAAAGTCTCTAGTGGACCCTTGTCTTGTTGTTCGTGGTGAGGGATCTTTGCCTAATTATTCCTTGGTTAAAAACCCATTGTGATTTCTGATTATTGTGTGTCGTCATTGTTTTTGTAAATAGTCTTTGGTTGTTATATAAAAGTGTTTTTGAACCAGGTAAATCTTATCTGTTGAATGTTGGTTATTGTTGCAAAACCAGTTTTTTCACCGATTAGTGAATGATGTATGCATCGACCCAGATGGAGTTCATGACAATAGAAACATAGACGTGTCTCCCTGTTCTGTTGTCAAAAGGAAACCAAGGAAGGGGGAATACATTGTTTGGCATAAATCTGGTTGAATTTGGTAACATGCATAGATCACATAATCTATTGTATTGCGTGAAGTGCTTAAGCAGTAACGTTAAAATCCTAAGAAGGTTGATTGGTTTGTTAGTTGTAAACATGTTAACCAAGCCTTAGGATTTTCTACTTTATTTGTAATTTTGTACCTTTGTGTTTCCTC
Source organism: Pseudotsuga menziesii (assembly GCA_001517045.1). Classification (NCBI taxonomy): domain Eukaryota; kingdom Viridiplantae; phylum Streptophyta; class Pinopsida; order Pinales; family Pinaceae; genus Pseudotsuga; species Pseudotsuga menziesii. The sequence goes on from LPNX010275918.1 coordinate 280,606, forward strand.
AAGTTTCCAGTTGGTAATGGGAATGGGGAAATGACAAGCGATTTTCAATGATTTTCTGAATGCTTGAAAGCTTGATAACCAATAGGTCTTAATGATGATCCTTATCGATAGAATATGTTGTTTCCATGCTTGACTTCCCTAAATTTGCGAGTTGTATTGTTGAGAATTGAATTTTTGAGTTTTGGAATGTGTTGCTTAGTCATAGCTAATGTCTGGTGAAAGGGAAAATTACAAGCGTATCAACCTTGGTGGATTTTTGAGCACCAGAACAGTGAAGTGTATCATTTTTGTGCAGTTAAAAAGAAACCAGGAAGGAAAGTGAGTTATTTGGCATTGAGCTAGTTGAAGCTAAGACCATGAAGTGTTAATACTCATATATGTGAAGAGCATGTTGATTTCCTGGTTGCATTTGTTGTTTATTGCTTGAAGTGATTAATTAATCAACGTAGATACTCGTGATAGACTACTCACGTAATCTATCTCAAATTAGTGCCATAGTTGTGCAGCGAGTCCGACAAATGTTGGAAAATGCATGTTATATATGCATCCATTGTGTGAAGTTTATTTTCTTATTTTCGAATTACTTTTATATTATCATGCTCAATTTGAATCATAATCTTTCTGACTGAATATAAATTGTTGAATGGATGTATTGATCCTAAGTGGAGTCTCTAGCTAAATATTATCTCTAATTGATTAGTTTTGGATATGCTATGTATGGTACTATAACCTTGTATGATTTGTAGAATTTAAAACCTCTTGAGATGGGCTTATGCCTAAATCCATCTACACACAAATGTTTTATGTTATGAAATATTGAAATGTAATATTTAATGACAATTAGAGTAATTGCAACATTAATTATATTTGAATGCATTATTAAATGTGTGAAGAATTCTGAAAAAGCAATGAAGTGTTTGAATTTTATATTCTTACGATGGATTAAATGTTTGAATCTTTATTCATTATGCTTGTGTGAGTTGTTATACTTTTAGACTCATGATTAATGATGAAAGTAAAAGATATGAATATGAAGCTAAATTAGAAAACTTGTTAATTGTTGATCCAGTTAAGTTATTGTTTAATTATAACTGGTTAATGAATGTTAATAGGAATTGTTTTATATGATATAATGGTATATATCTAATGCTAATGCTTGTGAAGAATGCAGAGAAAGAGATTGTGATCTTAGAATTCTCTAGGATTTGTTAATAATGACAACTAAACTAATGTGTTTACAATAAGTTTTTCATAACAGACATAACCAACATAACCAACAATGGCTCTACTCATGTAACTTATTTCATGAAGTATATAGTGCATGGTTGGGATATGTAATGTAGCAAGTAGTCTGAGAGGTTGAGGCCCGTCATGTAATCTCCTAGTTCTTGATTAATGAGCTTCAATACTTTGCATGTGTGGATGTTTCACCTTATGGGGTTTTACCACATTAAATTGTTGTCTACAATGGTGTTTTTCAGTGTTTCTTATCTCTGATCTCCAACAAGTGGTATCATAGTCATGGTAAAGAGGATCGGCATTGCTGGACCTTGCAGAGAGGAGCGTGTGGAGAAAAGAGTTGTCGAAACGTCGTTGAACGAGAAGGAGAGATGTTTGTCTGATTTGGAACCATGTAGAGGGAGAGCTACTATTACAGATCGTGAAGTTTTCCTACACAGGAGGGGCTGTTGTAGCTGAACTGTGAGGAATGGCAAGGGAGAACCGTTGCTATTTTTTGTTGTGGAGAAGAAGCCATGAAGGGTATGCTGCTGCAGTTGAAGAGGAGAGAACAAATTTTTTGTTGATATGAAGTGAAGAGGGATTCTACCTACTGGCCGCGTGAAGAAGAGACTCATGAAGAGGAGGATTCAGTCGCATAGAGGAAGTCATGTCATTATTGACCTGTGAAGAAAAGGGGATTATTGTTGTTGTGTTGTTGGGTTGTGGTGAAAAGCATGGAGTGCCTATATGCGCTAGCTTCATCTATTGCTCATGAAGAAAGAAACATAACCATGGTGTAGCAGTGGTTTCCCAAAACCGTGAAGAATGTTGTCGTTGTTACTGCTGGAGGTGTCACTGCTGAGACGATGGAAGGGTGAGAGCCCGAGTTGATGTGAGGAGTGCCTATTGTAGGTATAGATACATATCTATGATTCAATGGTGATAATGGTAAGTGCTTCGGTAGAGGTGGAGACAGTGGTGGTTACAACTATTGCATGCTCAAGTTTGTTTTGGTGGAAAGCCTAAGACTTTGTTTTACATATGGAGAGCCCATGAAAGAAGAGGGTTGTAGAGAAAAATGTGAAGAATAGGAACCACAACTGTTATTTGTTGAAGAAGAAAGCAGTTCCTGCGTAGTTAGCTAGAAGGTTGAGATCATGTAAACCCTGAGTCTGTGTTGTTATTTTTTGTTTGGGAGTTTATTTATTTTTAATTTTAATTTTTACAACAATGACGAGTACTAAGTTTGAAATTGAAAAACTTAATGATAAAAATAATTTTGAACTATGGAAATTAAAGATGCAGGATCTATTAGTACAACAGGGGTTACAGAAAGCATTATATGGTAAGAGAAAGAGACCTCTAACTATGACAGATGATGGGAGAAATCAGATGCCAAAGCGCTTATCACAATTTGATTATGTCTTGCGGATGATGTGTTGTTGAACATTGTTGGAGAAAAGTCAGCAACAAGCCTATGGAGCAAGTTAGAAAGTATGTATATGACCAAATATTTGACAAACAAAGTTTACTTGAAGTGACAACTTTACGGTATGAGAATGAAAAAAGGTACGAAGATAGCAGATCATTTGAATGGTTTTAATACACTTATTTGTCATTTAAATATATAGATGTTAAAATTGATGATGAAGATAAAGCAACCAATCTTTTATGCACTTTACCTAAATCTTGGGTTCAAGTAGTTTCTTCCATTAGCCTTAGTACAACTGATACCTTAGAATTTGACAATGTGGTTGGAGCATTATTGTCTGAGGAATTAAGGAAGAAATCTAGTCTTGAAACCTCTTCCCCAGAAGCTTTGGTTGTTAGAGGTCATTCCAAAGAGAAAGGTCAAGAGGTACTTCCAGATCTAAATCAAAGGGTAGAAAGAGCAAATTAAAATGTTGGTACTGTAACAAGACTAGTAATCTCAAGAAGGACTGTTGTAAAAGACAAGAATCCAAGAAAGATGACTCCAAATCATAGGCAAATTCAATTAAGTCTGATTCAGGTATGATCGATGAGGTTTTGTCCGTTTGTAATGTTTCTGAATATAATGAAGAATGGCTATTAGATTCTGGTGCTTCGCACCATATATGTCCTCATAAAGATTGGCTTGCTTCCTATCAAACAATTAATGATGAAATAGTTCTTTTAGGAGACAATCATTCATGTAAGATTGTTGGGGTTGGAAGTGTTAAAATTAAAATGTTTGATGGAGCTATAAGAACACTTACAGATGTTAGACATGTGCTTGAATTAAAGAAAAAAATAATTTCTTTGGGAGTGTTGGATTCTTGTGGTCATAAGTTTACAGGTTTAAGTGGAATTCTAAAAGTAGCTAAGGGTGCTTTAGTGGTCATGAAGGCACAAAAAATAGGAAACCTTTACAAAGTGGTTGGAATAACTCAAGTTAATGATACAACGTTAGTGTCTGAAGAGGAGTTGGAATCCACTCAATTATGGCATCAACAACTTGGTCATATGAGTGAAAGAGAACTGCATGTATTAATGAATTGTAAATTCTTTCCAAATCTGAAAACTCTGAATTCTATGTTTTCTAGAAATTGTATATTTGGAAAGCAGTGTAGAAAAAAATTCAAAGCAGGTAGTCATGTTGGTAAAGGTGTTCTCGACTACATTTATTCTAATTTGTGGGGTTCGTCTCCTACCATTTCCTATGAGGGAGAAACATATTATGTATTGTTTATAGATGATTTTTCAAGGAAAGTTTGGGTCTATGTCTTAAAAAGAAAAGCTTATGTGTTTAACATGTTTAAATAATGTAGAGTTATGGTTGAAAAAAGAATTGGCAGGCCAATCAAGTGTTTAAGGACAGATAATGGAGGTGAGCTTACTTCTTTAGAGTTTGAAAAGCATTGCAAAGATCAAGGGATCGTAAGACATAAAACAAATATATACACTCCTCAGTAAAATGGTGTTGCAGAGCATATGAATAGGACTCTTCTAGAGAGAGCAAGGACCATGGTCAATAATGCTAATTTGGGGCAAGGGTTGTGGGCAGAAGCAATTTCTATTGTTGGTTATTTAATAAATCAATCACCCTCAATGGAAATAAATTGTAAAATTCTGGAAGAGGTATGGACTGGTCATCCTTGTGATTATTCAAATTTGAAACTTTTTGTTGTGAAGCATATGCACTTACTCCTAAAAATCAGCGTTCTAAGTTAGACCCTAGATCAAAGAAGTGCATTTTTGTTGTTTATGATGATGTAACAAAAGGATATAGATTGTGGGACCCTACTTACCACAAGATCGTCATTAGCAGATATGTTATTTTTTTATGAATATTCTCTAATTAAATCTGAAAATGTAAGAGTTGATGTGGAACAGTAACTAGTACTATCAAAACAAATAGTTCAGTTGGAGAACTAATCTTCTCATGAGTCAAAGAAGCAAGAAGAAGTTTCTAGTGAGAGAGAAGTCATAGAAGATGAAGAAATTCAAGAAAAATGTGGAAACCCAACAGCCTACACCAAGAACAACCAACAAGGGAGAGAAATCCTCCTAAGAGGTATATCGTTTTTGTTTCATTTGTTTTATTTACTGATGATGGAGAACCTTCTTGTTTTTAGAATGCCATTGATCGTGTTGACAATGCTAAGTGGAAGATGGCAATGAAAGAAGAAATGGATTCTCTGGAGAAAAACAAGACATGGGAATCGATTGAACTCCCCAAAGATAGAAAAATTGTTGGATGTAAGTGGGTCTTCAAATTGAAGAAAGGAGTTGATGGTAAGTTTGAGAGATACAAATCCACATTAGTCGCAAAATGATACTCTCAGATGGAAGGTATTGACTATCATGAGATTTTTTCACCAGTTGTCAAGCTTGTATATATTTGTATTGTGTTAGCACTAGTTGCATTGCTTGATTTGGAGTTAGAGAAACTAGATGTTAAAACAAATTTCTTACATGGAGATTTAGATGAGGAGATTTATATGAACAACCAGAATATTTTGTGCAGCATTATAAAGGAACATTAGTTTGCAAGCTCAAGAAATATTTTTAAGGCCTAAAACAGTCGCCCAGACAATGGTATAAGAAGTTTGATTCTTTCATGGTGAGCCAAGGTTATACTAGAAGTGAATATGATCATTGTTTATACTTCAAAAGGTTAAATGACATATTCATTATTTTAGTGTTGTATGTTGATGATATGCTTATTGTGAGTAAGAGCACAGCCGATATTAACTGGTTGAAGGCTCAGATGGCTAAGAATTTTGATATAAAGGATCTTGGAGTTGCAAAAAAAATCTTGGGTATTGAAATACGCAGAGACAGAAGAAATGGTAAGCTTATTTTTTCATAGGAGAAGTATGTTGAGAAAATACTTGTAAGGTTTATGTTCCTTTTGCTTCCCATTTTAAGCTTTCTTTAGGTTTATGTCCTCGTAGTGTTGAAGAAAATGATTAAATGTTCATGTACCATATGCCAATGTACTAGGATGTTTAATGTAAGCAATGGTGTGTACTAGACCTGGCATTTCACATGCAGTAGGTGTTGTTAGTAAATACATGGAAAATCTAGGAAAATAACATTGGAATGCAGTGAAATGGGTGATTATGTACCTAAGAGGCACAAGTGACTATTCTATACCTTTAATAATAACAATGATTCTGTATGCGGTTTTGTTGATTCGGATCTCGCAGGTGATTTGGAAAAAAAAGGTCTACTTCAAGTTATGTCTTTACTCTTGTAGGTGGAGCTATAAGTTGGATGTCAAAGCTTCAGAAAATAGATGCTTTATCCACTACATAGGTTGAATACATTGTTACCTCACATGCTTGCAAAGACGTGAGGTGATTTGGATGAGAGGTCTACTTAGAGAAATTGGAAGATTGTAGAATAGTGTGCCCGTCTTCTGTGACAGTCAAAGTGTTATACATTTGGCTACAAATCCTGTTTGTAAGAGTAAGACTAAATATATTGATGTAAAGTATCATTTTGTAAGAAAATCCATTAGTGAAGGTGGAGTAGATCTGAAAAAGGTTCATACTAAAAAAAATTGTGCAGATATGTTTACAAAGCCAGTGTTGTTAGAGAAGCTACGATGGTGTGTAGCTTCTCTTGGTTTGAAAAAAGGTGATAAATAATCTTGGGCAAAGTATTAGAAATTTTTTTGTCAAGGTGGAGATTTCTAATAATGAAAACTAAACTAATATGTTTATGGGAAGTTTTTCATAATGGGCATATCCGAGAGCGGTTCTACTCATGTAACTTATTTCATGAAGTATATAGTGCATGGTTGGGATACGCAATGTAACTTGTAGTCTGAGAGGCTGAGGCCCACCATGTAATCTCCTAGTTCTTGATTAATGAGCTTCAATACTTTGCCTGCGTGGATGTTTCCCCTTATGGGGTTTTACCACATTAAATTGTTGTCTACAATGGTATTTTTCATTATTTCTTATCTCTAATATCCAACAAGATTGGCCAAGTAGTTCTTCATCATGTTGATGGAAGAATGTGGTGACTTAAGAGAATTCTTTATTTGAATATTGAGATCATATGTTTTGGATTCATATTTGAGAATTTATGTTCATTGTGTTTTTGTAAGCTAACATAGGAATTGTTAATATATACATACTTATTTTAAATTATGAAAAAGAAAGTTATGAATGAGAAGTTTGATGAGATGAACTACTTATTGATATAAATTGCTAACTAATGCGAAGTATAACTAAAATTTAGTTTGTTTAATATTGTCAATTGGTTATAACTTGTTAACTGGATGTTAACTAAATCTATATGACATGATTTATTTATGTGTACTAATGTTATTACTTGTAAGTAGTGCAGAGAATTAGAATTCTATGGGGTCATCCAAGAAGTTTTTCTTCATGATTGATTGAAGAAGTTTGGCACAAATAAAGATTTATATTGTTGAAGCCTTGAGAAAGAAGGGAGTAGTATTTACCCTAACCTGAATTTTATTATTGGAAAGAATTTGATAAGAGATGATATTTAGAAGATGTGTTTTTAAAAGATGATACACTTTCTTGGTGTTGTGCTATGTTGTGGTTTCCAACATTGACTGCATCCCAAGGGAAGGGATGCATTCCTAGTGTTTCAATGTCGAGAGGTACTTTTACTTAATAATATGCTTCTGGTTCTTTGATAATACGTTATGATAAATATATGATACTAATGAACCTAGCTAGTCACTTGGTGTTTGTTCAGGTACTAAAATATGCAAGTTGGTATCACTTGCATATTGGAGACGATAAGTGAAGAAAGAGAGAAAATATAAAGAAGAAGAAGACTATGCAAGCCAAGGATGGGTATCCTTCGACAGATTGCATTGAGGACATGTTTCCTCTATTTGAAGACAATGCAATCCAAGGATGAGTATCCTTCAGCAGATTGCATTATGGACATGTTTCATGTGTTTGAAGACAATGAAAGCTCAGGATGGTGAGAATGTGCCTCCTCCTAGCTTATGCAAACCAAGCATCTACATTTCAAAGAGGAAGAGACCAAGGAGCTCAAAAGCCACAATAGTAGAGCTCATGATTGGAACAAGACTAAGAGGGGGAAACTCTTACTCTTCTCTTTTACTTATGTTACTCCTTTCTATAAAGTGAAAGTTGTTGATATGCATGTTACAAATGAAAATATTTTGTGTTTAATTGTTGAATAGACAATGAATATTAAAAATAGTTAAATTTCTATAAAGGAAAGGAAGATGAAGGAATTCATCTTGTGCATTTGTTGGGTTAAGCATGAAATCTTTCTAAACAAAGAACAAAAAAATTTAGTCATTTAAGAAACTAAAAAGACTGATTTTGTTACATATGTTCATGATTGACCTAATGAAAATTCTTGTTGATGGATTTCAAGGGTAGGTTTCAAACCCAACCAATTGTAGTTGTTAAAGAAGCCGAACAAATCTATGTTGGTGAGAGAAGCATGGGGGTCTAAGCCAACAAAAGTAGCATTAAGAGGTCGATAGACCTAGAATTGAAGATTCAAATTGAAAGATATAATAAAACAAATGAACATGTAGCATTTAAAAAAAATTGGAAGGAATAATGCGGAAATAGTATTCACATCTATTTTGAAATGAGTATATAAACAAGGTAAATATTCCTCCAGTAATTTCTGTATATGTATATTTTTATTACAATGGAAAACACCGAGGATGGTGTAAACTCTAAGGGGAGGGGAATTGTAATACCCCTAGCCCGGATATTATAACTGATACTGCATTGTAAACATTTTTGCTATGAAGCATGTACATAGCATGTTATTATTTTAATATAAAATTACAACTGGTTATGTGATGAGGCAAAACGTTGAAGAGGAGATCCAGATATTAACCAAGGTTGGTGAGGGGGGTAAGGTTAGCCCTTGTACCTTGTTACCTTGGTCAATTTTTTCTAAACCTTATAATAAAATCCCCAAAACCCATGTTCCTAAGACAAAAACCAAAAGTAGTGTGTTTAATAATTAAATATTATTAATTTAAATTTGGGTGAACTTAATTAAATTTAATTAAGTTTTGTGATTAATTATGAGGAGGGTAATGTGGTTTCTTGGGGGACAACCACGTGGGAGCCCAAGGGAGACACTCGTTCCTCTTGAGCAATTAAGGAAAATCGAGATGGGATTTTGGTAAGGGGGGATGCTGGTCATTTTGGTGGGCAAGGAGAAAGTCGGGCAAAGATGAAACTGGAATGTGAGACTGGAGATTTTCACCATTTGAATTGTTTGAGCAATTTGTTGATGTTACCAATCGCTAGTTGTTACAATTGTCTACTATTACAGTCATTTGTTGTTACTAATCACTTGCATTTGCCAATTTGTTGGCTAATCCCTGTTGCTTGTTGTTACAGTTGCATGTGAAGTTATTGTGGTGACTGAAAGCTTGAAGGAAATTTAGACATTTGCAGTGAAATGTATCACTCGATATCTTTGAATTCCTGAGGTGGAAGAAAATACAGTTTTTATAAACCTTGAATTTGCGTTGTATCCATTTGGTTGAATTGACCAATTGTTTAGCAATTTGTGCAAGAAACCCCGAGGTTTAGCAATTTGTGCAAGAAACCATGAGTGGAATTTAGATGTTTGCAGTGAAGTGTATCACTGTGTGTCTGTCAAGGAGATATGGTGGGTTAATTGTGAAATTGACATGAAATTGCTTTAAAAACTGTTGTTTTGCCTATGCTTGGTTATAGCTTTGTCCATATTATTCAGTTATCCATGTTTAATCCATGTGAGTGAGATGAGGTGGTTGGTGAATTAAATGTGGTTAATGTCTAGATATCGGCTTGGGGGTGGACTTGGGAGATGAAATAATGTAGGTTGGACAAGTCCTACGGATGGGAGGAGTGTGGATCACACACATCCAATTGTCTACTTCAAAACAAAACCTTCAGATAAGTGTTTGCAGAATTTTAAATTCTCTATTAAATGATTATTGGAAGGAATTTAATGGTGAAATATCAAGGTTTTAAATTTGTAAGTTGATATATGTTAATATTGTGAAAACATGTTTTGAGAAATTAAGTTTACTACATTTCTGGGTATGAGAATATAATGTCTGTGCAAATAAAAGTTTAGGACTTAATTATTTCTGAATAAGCATGCAATTGCTCTGTATTATGGGTTAGAATCGTTGTGTTTTATTCTCATTTTATCGAGTTGCCCTAACTTCTATTCCAGGTTTAATCTCAATTACCCAGTTGCTATAAGTTGTTTCAAGCTTATTTTATGCATGATGTGTAGATGAGAAAAATTGGGGGAAATTATGTTTTATCGGTTGAAAAACCTAATTCCCTGTTGTAGTTTATTAGTTGAGAATTTAGGAATATGAGTTAATTTACAAAATGGATAAAATCGATATTAGTTTTTGTAGGAAAAGATTTAGTGAATTGTGTAAATGAATGAAGAAATACCTTTTTTTAGTTCCGTGTATATTTGACTTTGGAAGTTTAAAGCATGGATGGAAAATGCCCATGTTGTTTTGATTGTTAAATTGGTGTTATGGTAAAAATTGTGGAAAATAATGAAAATGAAATGATTCATTCAAAAACCACAACCTAAAATAGTTTTCATGGTTCCCAAATACCATGGGCTGAGTCATAAATACCATGCTTGTTTTGAATTGGTTTGTATGGTTTGTTATTTGATTTTATTATTTTGAATGGTTTATGTGTATTTACAAACCATGGAGTGAAGTGGTTTGTAAAGTTCACCAAAACCATGGTTTAGTTTACATGTTATTTGCATTTTCATTTTTAAGAATTGGAGTTGTTAAACTAGAAGCAAAACCATGATTTGGTTGTGTGGCTTACAAAAACCATGCACTAGTTTGTTGAGGATAATTACTATTATAGTTTATGTAAATAGAAATGTTTTTTGGTAGTTAAAAATATTGTAAGAAATAAAGTGGAATCATCGTTTTTCAATTTTAAATGAATGATTTTTTTTAAAGAGAAGAATTATGAAGTTTAAATTTTCATGGTAAGTGCAAATTTATAGGAATGGCTGAGTGTTATTTACTAAGCCTTGACATTAATGATAAAATTCCATGTTGTTATTTTCCAAGCTTAATCCATAAATAATGAAAATGAAATGATTCGTTAAAAAAACACAACCTAAAATAGTTTGCATGGTTCCCAAATACCATGGGTCGAGTCATAAATAACATGCTTGTTTTGAATTGGTTTGTATGGTTTGTTATTTGATTTTATTATTTTGAATGGTTTATGTGTATTTACAAACCATGGGCTGAAGTGGTTTGTAAAGTTTACCAAAAACATGGTTTGGTTTACATGTTATTTGCATTTTCATTTTTAAGAATTGGATTTGTTAAATTAGAAACAAAACCATGATTTGGTTTGTTACGGAGAGAAATTCCTATGGCTTGGGGTACCACAACAGACAGCTTGACTCCAGAAATCAATCTTTCCCAATATGCAATAGAAATAAAATGTCTAA
>LPNX010275918.1:299322-326633 GCA_001517045.1 Pseudotsuga menziesii
CGGACAGATCTATCGTACTGGACCTTAACGCGATGCTTATTAACCTCTAGAGCCACCAAGGCATCTCGATGCTGCTCATCGAGTTGCTCAAGGTGAACCAAACGCTCCTCCAAAGGTGAAGTGTCTGGTAAGAGTTCGACATCTAGCTTCAACAAAGGAATTTCGCATTCAACCGGCAATATCGACTCCACTCCATGCACAAGCTGATATGGAGAAAAACCAGTGGCAGTCTTAACCGCGGTTCGATATGCCCACAAAGCAGGATATAACATAATGTGCCAATTATTCTTGCTTTGTGCGATGGTTCGTTGGAGAATGGATTTGAGTGATTTATTCACTGCCTCTACCTGTCCATTCGCTTGGGGGTAGTAAGAAGAGGAGTGCTCTTGCTTATACCCTAACTTGGATGCCAACTCCTCCATCATATGGTTCTGAAAGTGCGAGCCATGGTCAGTGACAAGCTCTTTCGGAATCCCGAACCGAGTAATGATTTGGTTGAATACAAAGTTAGCGGCTGTTTCACCGCTGGATTTTATTGTAGGCATAGCCTCAGCCCATTTCGTGAAGTAATCAACAGCCACTATAATGTGATGGTGCCCCCCAGCCGAAGCTGGGTTGTAATCCATAAAATCTAGCCCCCACTTAGTGAAGGGACCGGCGGTGATAATGGGATGTAACGGGGCAGGTTTTGAGCGCATATTACGTGCGAACACCTGGCAAGGGTGGCACCTCTTAACCGCATCAATACAATTCTTAAAGATCGATGGCCAGAAATAACCCGCTCTCAAAATATTTTGAGCTGTAGAAAGCCCAGATAAATGACCACCACACGCCCCTCCGTGGCAATCATTCAACACAACCTCCACCTCGTCATGCGTTAAACAACGTCGTAAAATGGAATCTACCCCATGGCGGTACAAAGTATTGTCCACTATAAGGTAGTTCTTAGAGACGTGACGTAATCGTCGTCGTTCATCTTGCGAGAGGTGAGTAGGGGTCCTCTATGTTTGTAGATATACTATGATATCCCCATACCATGGGTCTAACATTGAGATTAAGAAGATGTGTTCATCAACAAACGTATCTTCACATACCAACTCCTCAGTCTCACTTGGAAAATCCGATATGAGCTCTGCAAAGACTAAAGACTTCTTCGATTTTGCCGAAACAAACTCGAGATCAAATTCTTGCAAAATGACAATCCATTTATTATACTTTCCCCCAATCATCCTTCATGTGAGGACGAATTGAAACGGATTGACATGGGCCACAACCAAGGTCTGGCGAAGGAGAATATAATGTCTCAAACGCTGAACCGCATGTACGGTAGCTAAAGCAAGCTTCTCGACATGAGAATAACGAATATCTGCGTCAATAAGGTTTCGGCTCAGATAATATATGACATGCTCTTGGAGCTCCTCATCCTCCTAAACCAATACCATACCAATCGTCTCTAAGCACGCGGCCACATATAATAAGAAATCATGGCTATAATCCGGAGGACTAATCATCGGGGCCAATGCTAGGGCTCGCTTGAGTGCATCAAAGGACTCCTGGGCTCGCTCATCCCATTCAAAGGGAGTATCCTTCTTCAAGAGACGCATAAAGCCTCTAGTCAAATTGGCAAAGTTAAGAACAAATATTCGTAAGAAGTTTTCCATGCCTTGCAAACACTGAAGATGACGAATATTCTTCGGGGGAGACAACTAAAGTATTGCCTCAACCTTCAAAGGGTCGACTCTTATACCCTCTTTCGAAATGATGAATCCTAACAAACGACCTGACTTCACGCAAAAGATGCACTTATGAGGATTTAATCTAACTGAATAGTGCCGGCATATTTCGAATACCAATCTCAAGTGATAGGGATGACGCATTCTCATACGAGAATGAGCAGCGAGATCATCCAAAAATACTTCAATAATAGACTTGAGATCGTGGAAGATCAAGGTCATCGCCCGCTGAAATGTAGCTTCGGCATTTTTAAGGCCGAAAGGCATTTTCCGATATGCAAACGTTCCCCAAGGACAAATAAATGTAGTCTTGTGTTGGTCCTCAGGTTTAATCTGTATATGATTATACCCAGAAAAGTCGTCCATAAAGGAGAACACTTCGCTCCTCGCACACTCATCCAAAATCTGATCTATAAATGGTGTGGGGAAGTTATCCTTAGGACAGGCATGATTCAAATCATGGAAATCAATGCATATACGGATCTCTCCCTGCTTCTTATCCACCGGAACGGGGTTTGAAACCCACTCCGTCAAGGGAACGGGATAAATGAAACCGGCTTTCAACAACTTCTCTATCTCTTCCTTAATGGCGGGTGCTTTCCTAGGATTCACGGTGCGTAAACGTTGTCGAACAGGCTTAGCGTTGGGGTAAGTCTTAATCTCATGTTCAAAAATTCGAGGGTCAATACTTGGCATCTCGTCATAAGACCAAGCAAAAATATCATGGAATTCCTTGAATAGCTCGATATATTCTAGAATCTCAGCATGGGAACAATCTGCCCCAATATAGACATTCTCTATTGTGCCAGGATTGCGAGAAATGTTGATAGGAATCATTGACGATATGTTCGCCATGTTTCCATCAGCCATCGGACCAGGAGAGCTTAATGGAACCATAGGACTACCAACTTTCTCACTAAGAATATTTCTATAATCCTCATGCTCCAAATGGTCAAGCTCTGGAAGAAAGTACGATCTATGATGAAGTTCCTCCCATGGTGGCTCAACTCCCGACATAGTCTCAATAATCACTTCATCTGAAGGGAACACCATATCAAGGCAGTCGTGGGCATGAGAAGACTGTACTGCCCATTCCGACAGCACATAGGGGTTTTCCTCCTCCATCCGCGAAGAGGAAGAACGAGGCTCTGCAACACTTTTGAGATTAACTTAATAAGCTATCATGGCTGTAGGAAATGACAGGCTCACTCGAAGTACTCGGTGAAGGAAGAATCCAAGGATCTTCCATATGACTCGTGCGAAAAGGCACCGATATCGTAGAAGTCGAAGCCTCATCGAAACTAGATCCTATCATGAGGAACGGTGCAGGACAACTAAAGCTTCCCATCAGGGATGGATACATGCCTACACCCACACTCCCAGTCGCCAGCTGAGAATGTTCAACGATCGGGATTGAAGCTCCTGAAGATGCGGTAACCGACGGATTCTTGAATGTCATCTGATCAATCGTTACAATCTTCCCGTTATGTGGAAAGCATACAACGCGAAACAAGGAAGATGCAACGGCTTGCATACTGTACATCCAGTTCCTACCCAGCAGGAGATTATAGTCAAGGGGCGCATCAACCACCTCAACCTCTATCGCAACGATCTTTCCCCCCAAACGAAATTTAAGGGAAGGAAGGATGCCGTGCGGCCTAAAAGATCTCCCATCGAAAGCAATTAACATAGCTGCTGATTTAGACAGCTCAGGAGAACCAAGACCCTTCCAACAGGCCAAAGACATCACAGAACCAGCAGCGCCCTCATCAATCACAGTACATTTGATGGTCATACCAAGACATTCTACGTGCACCAAAAGAGACACATAGTAGGGCAAGCGAGGCTGATGTCCTGCGGTTTCAAATTTGATCATAGAGGAAGAATCATCATCGTTCCTACCAAGGGCAGAAAGCAACGCCTTCCTTTGCGAAGGACAACTCTGAAGCACTTCCAATGCAGACATCGCACAAGGAGTATGGCCCAAATCCTTGACAACTGAATAATTCTGGGTGGCTCGGGCATTTGGATTATGCCCCGAACGCTTAAGGAATCCCTTAGGAATGCGAGGTGTAGCCTCAGGTTTATCCGCAGGTTTCTCAATGCGCAAAGGAGTTCCTGGTGGATTAGGTTCTTTGCCTGGGCTGGGTTGTGATGAACTATAGTCTTTTGCACGAGTCACAAACTTGGTAGCATGGACCATGTTAATGCACCCACGACCACTACCCTCCGGTGGATCATCATCACTAGACTAGTCATGGGACTTCGAGTTCATATTCTGGTTATGCGGTAAAGGGTTCGTTAGCACAACTAAGCCTTGTGCTAAGAATCTCGAAGCTTCATCAATCCGAGGGCACAAGTAAGTGAGGTGATCTTCCTTACAAAGCTTGCAAGGGAATTTAACCTTACGTTTCGCTTGCTTGTCCTCCCCAGCATTTCTACCGTTCTTGTCATTATTGTTAGCATTCTCATTCTTATTCCCACACTTTCGATTATTATTTTTACCCTTTTTTCTATTCCATCCGGGCTGCTGGTTACCCTTCTGGTCCGACGATTGCACAGAAAGTACATTCACCGTTTGGGCGGGTTGAGACAAAGTCGTAGCTTGTCCCGAGGCAGATTGGTTGATTGACAATTTACTAGCTTGTTTTGCAATCGAATCTGCAAGTTTCACACTTGCACAACCCACAATGCCATCGGCATGTGGTCCAGGTTTGACTTTGGGATCGAAACTGGAACGAGGAGCGTTGGGAATAATCTCATACAACAAACCGGACTGAGCATAGATCAAGTCCAGTTCATACGCCCTAAGGATCGCTTGTTCCTCATTCTGCACTCCGGATGTGGAAACATCCTTCACTATATACGGCAATAACGACTTGAGGAACCACTCGAGAAGGAATTCCGGCGGTATAAAAGCTTTAATTAATCTCTTCCATCTACACCACTCTTGAATATGATCAGAAATATGGGTGGCTTTATCTTGCCGAAATGTCGACAAGAGTTTAGTACCGACGTCATAGCGCACTAGTAGCTGGAAGTGATTAAGAAAAGTCATCGCAAGGTCGCCGAACAAAGTAAAAGCGCCCCTAGGTAACTCTATATACCATTTCGCAGCAGGCCCTATGAGGGTGCGTTGAAATAGTCGCAAACGGACTGAGTCCTGATGTAATGAATTCGAAGAGCACCATAGGTGAAACGTAGTAACGTGTTCGCTCGGATCCTTTCCCGGTTTTCCTTCGAACTTAGGTATGTCCAAAGGAAGCTTGGTAGGGACAGCCGGCCAAGCCGAGTCGTGAGCCACAGGATCGTTCGTAAGTCTCGATAAGTCAGGAAGATTAAGCATCGCAAGGAAAGGGAGCCTAGGATGATGAGGTCGATGGACCGCTCCCTGGTTCATATAGGGTTGATGACCACCATGGCCTTGGCCATAGTGTCCTCCTCCTGTCTGACCCGTATAGGGTGGCGTGGAAGTACCATAGTATGGTGGACCTTGGCTAGTAGGAGCTACAACGCCGTAATTAGGAGAGTAAGCAGGTTGTTGACACCCACCTCCATAAGGTGAAGAAACCTGTCCATACCGCATCCCATAACAAGGTCCATAGGTCATCGCATGCGATGCCCCATGAGACACTCCGTAGGTAGGAAGATACGCTCCGGAAGTAGGGATATATGCCCCGGAAGTAGCAAGATGACCTCTAGAAGCATGAACATAACCTCCCAACGTAGCGGGCGGCATGTGGACTTGAGACACAACTGGTCTAGTAACCGCAGTACGTACCTGACTCGTAGCCATATATCGGCTCGAAGGACCACGTGAATAAGGTGGAGGATGTACATTTGAAGAACTAGGGGTTGAGGACGAAGGAATCCGAGTAATAAGATATGTATTACCGCCTATCGTCACTCGTCTCGGATCTGGTATCCTAATCGGATCGCTAACCCTAGACCTAGGAGGGAGATATGATGTAGCTTCCACCACTGGGACGGAAGGTGCGATGTGACTAGTGCTCCCAAACCTCTTCGCATGGTAAGGAATGAGAGTGCCCCCAGGCATAGTGTCAGGCTCAAAATCGGATTCGACATGAAATGTCAAATTGTGTATAGGGAAACCAGACGTAGCATAACTACCATAGCTAGTAGTGGCGGGTTCAAAATGAGTCTCGGCGTCCTCCGGCAGGCCATACCGGTAACGCGTCAATGGGGAATCTGACCTAGAGTGAGTAGGTCTATCATGCATGGCTCCTATCTCAGAAATCACAGGACCTAACTCGGCTAAGTCGGGTGACGGATCATAAGTAGGTGTAAATTCCCCATCGTCTACACGAATGGGAGGAGGTGGTTCAGGAATACCTTCTAAAGAATCCCCCATGGTGTGTGAATCAATGTGTGACATAGTCCGCCTGGACTGTCTAGGTCTCTCTCCCAAAAGAGGAGGAGAAGTAGAAGGCGGAAGTCCTGCTAAACGATGAGAACGGCGCGGAACCGCACTCGAATCCACAATGACTCAAAAAGTAGCAAAGACTCTCTATTTATGTAAACCCTAGGCCAACTATTGTGCACAGAGCAATCACTGATAAAATCTAAAGCCAAATGCAAGCAAACAAGGGCTGGATAAGTGAGCTCCCGAATGAAGCAAGTATGTCTCGCCTAGGAGAGGCTTGAGACTCCCATACACAACAAGCAGAGGTACATAACCAATTATTATGGCCCTTAGCTTCAACGTGTAAAGCGACTATGCTGTCCGACCCCAACCTGGCCGGGACACCTGCAGAATAACCTCTACAAGTACCCCCTCGATATCCTAGGTAAGGCCACTAAGGTCACCTCAATATACTCAATGCTCAGGTGGACAGTCGCAGGCAGGATTGACCGTATGGGCAGGGTAGCAAAGCCCGAAACTCTCGAAAGAGCACCCAGATACGAATACAATCCTGGAAATATCTCCGGTGCTACTTAGTTATGACTAGGGGTCATCCCAATCAATAACCGCTCACACTGCCTCGTGCTTAACTCCCTTTTGAGAGGAGGATCCTGAGAACACTGGTTATACCAAGGATTTCACACACTCACCTAGACAGACACCTAGATGTTGTTGTTTAGTGATCTTGGAGAATTAACTTACAATGAACTATTCCAAGATCCTAAAACCTAAGCTTGTTGGTGCACCCTAAAAAAGAAAAGAGTGTAATTCATTTTATTTAGCGTTGATTTTAGTTGGCTTTATTACTCAAAAATAGGATATGGTCGTGTAACTAGTGGTGTTATGACGCAACAGGAAGTAAAATGCACACCTAACAATCAATGCAAATGCATTGTGTCCATGAAAATAGGGTATGCTACTACGTGAAATGCACAATTCTTCTTCAAATGATGAATGCAAATTTCCTATATGAAGTCCTAACTAGTACTCCAAAGCAAATCTATCTAATGCAAGTACAATGCAAAGTGCAAAATGCAATGCATGATGATAAGCAAATGTTTTTGGATTTTTTGAAAATAAAAGAGATACAAAAAGCAAAAGAATGATTCTACGACCCCTAGACTATGCAAGCACACGCAAATGGCACTCCAGCAAAGCACTAAGGTAAAAGAACTCTAATGCACTAATCTCAAACAAAAAATAAAAAATGCCATGACAAGAACTTTCCTAAAAAAAAAAATTTAGGCTAAAAAAAAGGTTTCTAGTCAGGAACAGAGGTTAAAACAGCCTCAGGCAATGCCAAAGGAGACTCAACAAATATTAGAATTCACCCAGCAACCAATTATCTTCCACAAAAATCCAAAACCAAAGGTATACGCGACTGTTCGCAGTAAACCCGCGTGTATACGCGGAAATCACAGAGGAAACCGCGTGTATATGCGACTGTAAATCAAAAACCCGCATACAGGAAGAAAAGGTGCATAAAATCAAGGCAAACAGACAGGATGAGACAAACTTTACACCAATCAGACTCTACCAGGCATACATGCCCCCAGACCTGACACAGAAACAAGAGAGAAAGAATAATTCAAATTCATTGAATGCCGAGAAAAAAAACCCCAAAGGACAACTACTAGGAACTCCCCAGCAGAGTCGCCAATTCTGTTACGGAGAGAAATTCCTATGGCTTGGGGTACCACAACAGACAGCTTGACTCCAGAAATCAATCTTTCCCAATATGCAATAGAAATAAAATTTCTAACACTAAAGGATCAGACCTCGTACCTTATTCCGGACGGTTGAAGTAGATCCCCGTTGAGCTTTCCAATCTTCAACTTGAATTTCTATATTACTTCCTCAACAACAAGTAAACAATACAAGCATTCTATATATCATGGTGTTAGATCTATTCTAGCATATATAATCAATAATGTAAAAGCATTTGACATAATCCCATGGATAAAATATTCATTCAAATACACATCAATGGACAGGAAAAGATATTTCTATTAATATAAATCAGAGATTACAAGATACAACCTCTGACGGCACGTCTGCGAACCGGAGAAACTGAATCCCCCACTTGGGCCTCCACCACTTCAATCCTCCATCTCTCGACAGCAAGCTCACAAGCAAAAGGAAAGCTTGGGAAGAACACAAAAGTGCTCCATGGGACAAATGGATGCAGACTCAAGCATAAGTTCTGGCAACAATGGACTATAGTTTCGTTGCTCTCAATTCTCTCTTATGCCTTCAATGTACCAAGGGGTTCCTTATATAGCTTTTCAAAGGGGTAATGAAAGGTCGAATCTGAGCGATCTCAAGGCATAGGGAAGGCCAGGAGTCAAATGAGTCAGATCCATGTCAAGGAAAACTCCAAAAGGATTTGGATTATGCACACATCTCGATGTACGCGGTTTTAGTGGTCAAACCCGCGTATGTACGCGCTTATAAGGTTAAAAGTCGTGTATAGCATTTTTCATGTGTTTTTAGGGATGATCAAGGAAACATCAAAGGACAAAAAGTGGTCCATAGGGTCTAAGGAGTCTGCAGCGCGACAGGGGAAGGCCATACAAAGTGTGATTCACCTAGAGTGGTGAAATCTGCTATAACATGGTTGTGTGGCTTACAAAAACCAAGCACTAGTTTATGTAAATAGGAATGTGTTTTGGTACTTAAAAATAATGTAAGAAATAAATTAACATGGAATGATTGTTTTTCCATTTTAAATGAATGAAATTTATTTTAAAGAGAAGAATTATGAAGTTTAAATCTTCATTGTAAGTGCAAATTTATAGGAATGGTTGAAAGTGTTATTTACTAAGCCTTGACATTAATGATAAAATTTCATGTTGTTATTTTGCATGCTTAAGCCATAATTTTTAAGTTGTTGAAATTAGTTTGATTTATTAAGTTTAAAATACATTAAACAAGTTATTAAACTTGTTTTAGAGTTGAGTCTTATATTAAGCTTTAGTTTTAAACTAATGTATTTTATTGTTGTTACTCGTTGAAACCGTTGTTGTTACTTATTGACACTGTTGTTGAAACTGGTGTTGTTAGTTACTAAAACTACTGTTGTTACTCACCAACAGTATTGAAATAGTTTATTTTGTTGTTGTTACATTCCTGTAACTGTTGTTGCTACTCGCCAATAGTTTCGAGACTAACACATTTCGTAATTAGAGTTAACGTTATTATTCATCTATGTTTTTTTTTTTTTAACAAAAACTAAGAAAAGATGTATTAAATGGGCTGTGCACAGCCATTCAGAACAAAGATTGCTCGAGAGAAATTTCAGTCAGAAGAACTGAAACAAAAAAGAGCCAAAAGTAAGGCCATCTAGGGCAGCTGGAGTTGTTACTGTTCTTTAAATTGACAGCAGTGGCATATACTCTGATGAACTGCTTATTCAAGATTTTGCAGAAAAACATGATCAAACCAATTTAATTTAGTCTTCGAAATGATCAACTGGATGAAAGTGTCTTTCTTAATCCTCCGAACTACTTGTGTTGGTTTATCCTGAACCTGATTTCCTTGGTCCAAAAGCAAAGAGTTTTTATCCTCTGGCTTTCTACGGTCACATGCTCCTTTGCTAGTCCTCCATATCGTTATCAAGTTGCCCTGCTCATTGCCAATCCCCGTTGAATAAAGGTAGCTGCTTGTCTTCTGTCTTTCACGCTACTTATTGAAATTCCTTACATTTCTAGGACAACCCCTTTCCCACTCAGTCCAATCGTGCTCTCCACTCAAATTTAATTTCTGCACATTCTTATCCTTTCCGGAATGATTCTCCCATTCCTTTTTAGACAAAGATATAATACAACAAAGAATTTTTTCCCAATTCAGAGTAACCGCACAGGCAGATAGAGAACCTGATACGTGATTCTTGAATTCATGGTGATTACTTGAAGAGGGTGCAGAGAGCATTGGAGTGAGGCAGAGAGCCCACGCGTTCATCTGAAAACTATTGGGACTGCTGATAAATGGCAGAGAAATATACAAATTGTTGAAGCCAATTCGTTTTGGGAGGAAGCTACATGACCTGCCAGGGAATCGCTGAGTGTGTAAGGCATTCTGTTTATAATTTGAAGAGTAAACCATGCCCTATCATGGCTTACTGCAAGAAAACCAATTTTAATTCTTTGGGGATATGTTTGTAGCTTGTCTCTCCTCCATTTAAAATTATTGAACCTTGTGAGAGAGAGGCCCCCTTGTTTTCCATTGTGTCTGCTTTGGAGTTGTTTTCTCTTAAAATATGGTAGTAATATGTACTCTCAGGGAGATGAAGCTTTTGGATCTTGCTGTGCATCCTTCTGCATTTAATGGATCCTGTAGGATAGCATGTTCTCATTTTGAGGATCACTTGGCAAGAATCCCCCAATATTACCAGCCTAGTGATGGATTTTGCATCTATCATCTCCAACCCTTGTAGAAGAGCCAACCACTCAGCCTCATTATTTATCTTACTCCCCAGTCCCCAAGCAAAAAAATTGATTATTTGTCCTCTTGGATTCAGAATAAGACCCCCTGCACCTTCCTTCCCTGGGTTGCCTTTTGAGGCACCATCAAAGAATAAAGAGTAGGAGTTCTGATCTTTAATCCATCGAGAGAGATCATCATAGTTTTTTCTTATTTCCCATGGCTGCCTGCTGTTGTATTTTTTTGCCTGAGGGGAGCTCCTCTGGAAGAAAATGCTGCACCACTTGGATACCTGTGCTGGGATATCTTCTGCATCTAGAAATACCATTCCTCTAGTCGCTTATTTTTCAGTAGTCATCCCAATAATTTTTGCTGCTGTCCGATTGGTATTAACCTTCTCTCCCTTGAAGATTGATCTATTCCTTGCCAACCAAATCTGCCAGCATATGTTCTTAGGAATGACATTCCACAACAGCCTTAGAATGGGTTTTTTTTATGAGATTCCCTGGAAAAATACTGTTCTAGACTATTAAAAGTTGTTCAAGGGAGTCTGGAGGTTTGAAAAAGGCACAAACATTATGCAAGATAGCCCTCCAAATTTGTATAGCAACTTTGCATTGGAGAAGGAGGTGCATGGCAGATTCCAAATCTGCTTTACAAATGGCACATCTGGAGGGGCCTTCTATACCTCTTTTGGTAAGATTGTCTGCCGTTAGAAGTTTGTTCTGCATTAGCAGCCATATAAAACAGTTGACTTTTGGAATACAGTCTGGATTCCAAACCTTCTTCCAGATATTTGCTGAAGCGGTAACCAAATTTGTTTGGAGCAGTTTGTATCCCTATTTAACTGTATAAATACCATTACTGCCCCACCCCATGGAGTCTTTAGAGCTTTTACTGACGGGGGCCATACCGTGGAGGAGGGGAAGCAAGATATCAGCAGCTTTTTTAAGATGATTGGGAGGTTGCAGCAACTTCCATCCAATCCATTTTCCTTTCCTATCCCAGCTTGATAGATCATAAAGAGTAACGAAACCATTACCAATTGCCCAATTGGAGAGGTCCTCCATGTGAGGGAGAGAAGAGATGGGGGGGTTACCAAGAATTCTATCGCCCCAAACCTTGATCTTCTTACCATTACCTAGAACCTAGTAGAATTTAGATTGAATTAATTTCAGAGAAGATTTGCATAACTGCCAGATTGATGTGCCTTGCCCATCCCAAGGATGACAAAGAACTGTGGAACATGGCTTCCTTATATATTTTTTCCTGATGACCTCTTTCCACCAGTCCCTACTTCCAGAAACCATTCTCCAAACCAACTTAGCTCCTAGCGCTTTATTAATCTGCTTCGGATCTCTAATGCCCGATCCCCCATTTAATTTTGGGGTCTTAACCACATCCCTTTTAACGAGGTGGAATTTTTTAGATTGAACTTTGCCTCTCTGCCAGAGGAACTTTCTTATTTCCATACTTATGTTGTTTGTGATCTTCTTTGGGGCTAGTACCATTGAGCTGATGTATATGGGGTAGGCAAACAAAATTGATTGTATGAGAGTGGCTTTCCCTGCAATATTGAGCCAACGCGTACCAAGAGAGAGAACCTTGTTTTTTATTTTTTGTATTACTGGTCTCCACATGGCCGATGAGAAATATTTTTTAGTAATTGGTATTCCCAGGTAGTTGAAGTGCATCCAGTCATGATTGACTTTAATGTTGAGGATTTGGGAGATATCTCTAAGGGTGTTGACGTTGCTGTGCCACCCATAGATTTGGCATTTATCCAAGTTCACCTTGCTACCTGAGGAAAGAAGGAAAAGATTGAGAGACTGCTGGAAACTCCTAGCTATCTGAGTGGATGCCCTTCCCAGCAAGATGGAATCATCAACGAAGAGCGCATGATTGATGGGCTGAATCCCTGTTTTGAAGGAGAGGCCAGGAATCATTCCTTCCTCAAGCTGTTTGTTAAGTCTTTTGCTCATACAATCTGTAACTAAAATGTACAGAAACAGGGATAGAGGACAACTCTGCCTTATCCCTCTTTTGGGTTTGAAGAAATCAAAGGGTCTTCCATTAACTAGAGGAGCTATCCAAGGTGAACTTATGCAGGCTTGAATTTGTTTGACAAAGATGGGAAGGAACCCAAACTTTTCCAAAACTAGAAAGATAAAATCATGTCTTAGTCTATCAAAGGTGTCGGTCAAATCAAGTTTGATGGCCATTCCGGATTCCCTATTTTTTAGACTGGAATGAATTGCTTCTTGTACTAACAGTATGTTATCACTTATGTGGCCGTCGGCTATGAATCCTCCCTGATTTGGAGAGATTAAGGAGGGGATAATAGTTTTCATCCTGAGAGATAGGACTTTGGAGAAAATTTTGTATGAGGCATTACATAGAGAAATAGGTCTGAAAAGTTTAATAGAGGTGGGATTAGGCTCCTTGGGGATTAAGACCAATAAGGTGGAGTTTGTTGCGCCTCCCATCCTTCCTTTGGACATCCATGAAATGAGACGAATCAAGTATCTTTTAATGAAGTGCCAACACATTCTATTAAAATGAATTGGGAAGCCATCAGGCCCGAGGGCTTTGTCCAGATGGAGGGACCAAATGGCCCTCTTAATCTCTTCTTCAGAAATGGGGGCTTCTAAGGCTTCTATATCTTCAGGTTTGACTAGTTGGGGAATGTCTTTGACCATTTTCTCCATATCCTCTTGAAGGACTTCCTCTTCATTATTATACAAATTTTCAAAAAAAACCCTTACCTCATTGATGATCTCGGCCTGGTCTGTGGTAGAAGTTTTGTCATCCTTTTTGAGCTCCCTTATGGTGTTCCTACATTGCCTTTCCTTGCACTGATTTTGAAAAAAAATTGTATTCTGGTCTCCGTTGATTAGCAATAGATTCCTAGACTGCAACCTTAAACTTTCCTACTCCTTCCTGAGAGTGGTCTGCTGATATAGACAAATCAGAGCCAAAAGCCCCCATGTTTTCATGCGCAAGGATCTGTGTTGAAGTCAATGTTACTATATTGGCCAAAGAGAGCAGGGGAGGCACCAAAGTCAGAGATCCATTTGGAGAGAGGCTGGAGTACTTGATTTCCTATTGGGGTCTAGCAGATATCAAGCCAAAAAGTGGTCGAATTCAACACAGATCCTTGCACATGAAAACATGGGGGCTTTTAGCTCTAATTTGTCTATGTATTTCCTTAGGGTATTTCCTATTGCACGGAAGTCTTCATCATTCCAGCAATGTAGTGGCAGATGGGGTAGCTTCACCCATACCAACATTGCCTTAGGGATATCTTTTTCAAGGTTGAAGGAGAGGTCCCATTTGTTAAGATACATCCCTCTCGTCCCCATAAAATATGGTCCATTTCTGAAGATAAGATCTCGATCCTCCTTTTTTTCAAAAATGAAAGCAAAGTAACCCTTGCCGCAAAATATTTGAGGCACTTCCCCTTGGATGAGCGCTCTCCGGTCTTTATTGAGCCATGCTTTCATAGATATGGGGGAGGGCCACAGTCTTGTGAATAAGCCAATCAACCCTTTTTCTGATAAGGTAACAACCTTCCTTTTTGAAGCCGTAGAGGAGAGCTTGACACTCAGAACTTCAGACCTCTTGACAAAACGAGAAGAGGCAGACACACTGGACGACAGGGGGGCAAAGGAAGCCATAATCCTTTGAAAGCATCCATCGAAGTCCTCTGGATCAGGGTCCAAGGGGGGTCCATGATGCCTGGCAGCTAAGACCGCCGCGCAAGCAAGCCATCGACGTGAAGGTTACAGTTTGGTTCGCAGTGGCTACCTTTGGAGACCAAATCACATGCTTCCTAAGAAATTCAGTGCTTCTTGTTGTTATCAACACACTGTTATCACGATAACAGGTTTAAATCCTTTCTTATGTTGATCACTCTTCTCTAAAACTTTTTTTTTGTTGGTTAAGTTCCCTGTGACTTGTTGGGCAAACCTTTGGTCTGAGAAACCACGATCCAGGGGTATCTAAGTTGTCAAAATCACCCGGGGATCGCACCCGACCTAGCCACACCAACCCTTAGCATGGTTGGATTTAAATGTCGCCTTCCAGGAGCAGCGGGTTTTGATCCTGGGCCACCAAGCAACCGAAACCCCTCTCGACTGTTTGCTCTACCAAAATTTGACCTTAAAAATTTGGACCATTTCTCGATTTTTGCGTGTCATCCTTGTGCAGGGGCCATGCTAATCTTCTCTGTATCGTTCCAATTTTATTGGATGTCTCCGAAGAGACTTCATCTATGTTTTCAATAGATATGTATTATGCAATTAATATTTGTCTAAGTAAAATTATTGATCTCATTTAAGGCTCATACTTCCGCTACTGTGTGCAAAACGTAATTATGCATGTAATTAATTTACATAAAAATATTGGTTTGTGTTAGTTTACTTCGATGTAATGCAAGGAGGTGTTACAATCAACAAAGTTTTAGTTTGGTCCCCTTAGAGGTTATCAAAGCATCTAAGGGATATGAAGGGAGGCCAGTGTGGTTCAACATGATAGATGGCTATGGCCAAACAAACCTTTTAATTCCTTTGGGATATGGGTGTGGTATTTTTTTTTTGTAAATAAAATATTGTATTACTTCAGTATCAAAACATATACATATCACTAAAAAAAATAGAGTTTCATCATCCACATCCTTCACCGGCGTTACAGACTTGTCCAAAAAACTAGAATGTTCATAGTAGTGTTCCATGGGTTGCATATACATCATATCCTTCATTTATGCTAATTAATTATTACTACCAGACTTAAACATTGAAGGTTCTGTAATGACTGGACAAACCAAAACCATCAACAAGAGCCTCAAACCAGGAGCTTGGATTGGTCACCTAGATTGGAGCGTTTAGCAGCGTTCGGCTGGGTCCCTTCGGTCTGCTGAGGTCCTCCCATTTTCTTCAGAGCCACATTGTCATCATGCTTTGCCTTTCCTCTTGGGCCCATTTTTTTTCCAGATCCTCCTGTCTCCGTACTTTGCATCCCCAAATGACAAAATGATCCCCATCTAGGAAGCCATTATATCAATATTGTGGTGCATTAGCTTGCATTCCGCATTGTGCTCCTTCCAAGACCGCGCCGATTCCTCGTCACCCTCCTTCTTGGCCACATTTCTCATGATCACGTGAAAATCAAATTCTCCGTAACCCAATGTTGTATAGCCATTCTGTCATAAGCGACTGCTCTTCTAGTCGTGGTTCTGGGGTTGACCACCCACTCCTCCACCTCCCTTCGAATATCTTCAATAGAGACATACTGGACCTCCTCTCGTAGCCTTTTCTCCACCATCTCAATTTCATGGTGAACCTCCAAAGGGATGCGATCCTTGAAAAAGGAGGCCGCTTCCTTAGCATGGGACTGGGAACACGTTACCTGGCCCTTGAAACTTCTCTACTCTCCAACCCATATTCCCTTTCCCCTTCGACTGGCACTAGTCGCCTCCACCCCAGAATCCAAATTCAAGGCACACTTGGGAGCCATATTATACCAACGCCAAGGTTTCCACTCGCAAAATAACTGAACCCCAAAAGCATATCATCTATCCCTCACTTTCTCACCCATAATACCCTCTACGAGAGTAGAATGTGTATAATCCTAATGCTAAGAGCGAATGGTAAGGGTGAACATATCCTTCGGATATAAAGACATTGCAACCATGATTGCCAAAAAAGGTCTGCACATTCCCTTCTCCTTTCGCACCTTTCTCTCCTCCTCTGCCGTACCAAACACTAAATTTGGCATCATTCCTGGGTAAGAGGCTAGATATAGCCCCTGGTGCGAATCCAACTTTTTGCTTTGCTCACGTGTGTTTTTGTACCCTGCACTACTTAAACCGATCATGGCCTAGGGTAGATCTGTCGTTTTCTGCATGATCAAACAATGCGTGTTTCTACCACCGCACAGATCTCCCTCCACCTCATGTCATCTTCCTGTACCCTTCGACTGAGATCCGCCACCTGTCTTCATGTCTCATAATACTGGCCAACCAACTAGTTGCATCTGTTGACCCAATTCTCCCCTCAAAAATCCTAAGTGGTACCCGATCTATGACCCCTACCCTCCTTCGCACCCATGTTGGCAAGAAGGTCTGCCACCCTGTTCGCATCTCGCCTGACGTGGGTGGAGACTGAATTACGGATCATGACAAGGACACGAAGAGTGTCCAGTCTGCTAGTGAGCCACCAACTGGACAAGATTTTCACTTTGGACCTATCATTGGCTAGTTTCTTGGCCATTTAAATCAAAATTTGGGAATCTCCCTCCACAATTACTGGCAGCCACCTTTCCCTGATTGCTAGTTTAATTCCCTGAAGAAGACCTTCCAGCTCTGCTGAATTGTTGGTGTCATGTGTCATGACCAATGTAGCCAAAGTATAGTTTTAAAATTTCCCCCGTATTGTTTCAGCAAACTCCTCCAAATCTCACAGCTTCGGCTTGCCTTTGGCAGCTCTGTCGAAATTAACTTTAAAAACATGCACAGGTGGAGGAGACCACAAATTTGGGCAAGACGGTCTACATATTTTGTTCCTTTTTTTAAGGCCATATAAGTTGCTTCTTTCCAGGCTCCAAGCAGTCACGATGTGCGCTTCTCCCTCCAACAACTCCTTATCTTGCTCACCCCACTGCATACTTTTTAAAGTTTCGAGGATGTTCATAACAAGTTTCTTCCACACCTCCTCTTCACTGTGTTTTTTTTCCTGAAAGATGCGGTTATTTTGTTCCTTCCAAACACTCCACATAACCAATCCTGGAAACATCTTCCATAGGGATATTAGAATGGGGTTTTTAAAGGATTTTAAGTTCCATTCTCTTAGAGACTATCGAGGTTGAGTTTTACTTCAGTCACTCCTTCGAAAAATCATGGAACCTCTATCCCAGATAGACGCTGAATAGGGGGAGATATCCAACAGGTGGCCCATACTTTCCTCACAGTTTAGGCAAAGAACACAAAGGGATGGGCCCTGGATCCCCCGTCGTCTAAGATTTTCTCCTGTAAGGATCCTCCATTTAACAACCAACCAACAAGCTACAACAACCTTTGGCCAAGGATTGGTATCCCGTATCTTTTTCCAGATACCATCCTCTTGTCCTCCATTGCGGGTACGAATTTCATAGGCCTCTTTGACACTGAACATGCCTTTATGTTTATATCTCCATCGTAATATGTTCGGACCCGGATTGATGTGGATGAATCTCTCTTGAAGCTCTGCCTGAAAGGAATGGAGATATTCTTCTGATATGAGACACTCCCCCCTCTCCTGGATCGACCATCGCCTTTGATCTCCCAAGGTTGGGGCCTCCCAATAATGACACACTTTGATCTTTCCTTCCTCCCTCCCTCTGGTCTTGATGGTCATCCATCTAGGGCCTTCTCCCAACTTGGGGATTTAGTTCCACGCGTCATCCCATAAATTGGTAGTCTCCCCATTACAAATTTTCCAGAAGCTGTGCTCCTGCACAAGCTTTCGTCTTGCTTGTGCTTTCATCCATATGTGCGATCCCTGTTGCTCCTCATTATACCTGATCAACTGAGCCTTTGACTCGTCCTCAACATATTTCCCATGCCAAAGTTTCGCCCAAGGTTCCATCGAGTAGTTACACCATCGCCACCATATTTTTTCTCCTTGGATTTCACTCATAACTTCGAGGTCCCTGAGAACCAGTCCCCCTCTTAACTTGTGGCAGCAGATTTTATCCCACCCAACTAAGGAAAATTTAGATTTCGCTTCCCTTCCTCCCCAGGATATGGCTGTGGTATTACTAGAGAGTTAATGGACGCATTTAAGACCATATTTTATGAAGAATGCATAGATTTGAGGTTGGAAGAAGGGGATGTGTTGTTCGATAACTTGGTTGTTGATATGGGAAAGTCCTTCAAAGCCTCTACATTGAGTCCTCATTTCTATGTGCAAGTAGGAGGCCATTCACTTGTAGAAGACGTTGTGTGTGGGTGTGTGTAATTAGTTGTATTTTAAAATGATGTAAAACTTTTTGCCTTTGTGAAGCACATGTATTCGTGAGACGTTATGAAAGCTTATTATCGTCAAGATCCATTGGATGACTATCATTACATCATTGGTTGTCCATCCACATTGCCATCTCTTCCATCACTATTATATTATTGTAATGTACTTTCTAGAGGATATTGTACCCATAGCCTCATTGGTTCACCATCACCTATCCACATCTTCCTCATCATTAGTTTCTTCACAAATAAATCAATATAGCTCATTTTTTTCCCTTCAATTACTCTGACCACATTGATGTAGAGAGACGTAAACATAAGCATGTTGTGATACTTGGAAACCCTTATAAAGCTAAGGCCCACTATGTCTCAGGGGTTATGACTATATACGCATTTGTTAGTTACTTTTGCTCCTTTGAAAACCCAATGAGTCAAACCCTAACTTATGTTAGAGGTCAAATGAGGAGCTCTTAAAGTGGAGTTACAAAGGAAGCTAATGCAACCATTGAGGATTTAAGGATTTCATTTAAGAAAGGAAATTGAATGAAGCCGCAGAGCTTTTCATAAACATACAGCAAGGCATTCATATGGACTTCATTAGTAATGTTTCCATTCTATATTGTTGCATAGATTTGAAGGCACTAGATCAAGAGGGGTGGAATGTGCATGATCAGATGATTGGAAGTGGGTTAGGCCTAATGTCTCAGTGGGTAGTAAAATCATTGAGATGTGCGAGAAATGTGTGTGTATAGAACAAGCAAGTTAGGTGTTTAACAACAGATTTGAGCAAGATTGTGCGTCTTAGAATTATTTGACTTATGGGTTGTCCTATTGAGGAGACAATTCCTTTGTTTGGGAATATGAAGGATGCGGGGGTGAGGTCAAGTGGGAACACTTTCAAGAGGTACTTTCCACATCCAATTGCTTAGGTTTGGTAGACAAAGGCCTTGGGTATTATGATGTGATCGAGATGGAATATGAGCCAACATAGTTAGATGGGGAACCCAGTGAAATGATTGTGGTTGAGTATCATTAGCCTTGATCTCTAACCATTCCCAAGCTTTGGAGGAATACCCTTTCAAACATATTGTTTCCAATCAACATAAGTTCTAATAGAGCTCCAATGGGTTATCTTCTTGTTATATCAACTCTCATGAGATTCTTTTTGGCTTCATATCCAAGCAAAATTAGACATAATAGCTAGTTTTTGGAGCAGGATTGACAAGGTATGGAGACCTTCTATAGAGACATCAACTTTGAGAAGCTCAAAATTTGCACTTTGAAATAGTTGCAGTGTTCCCATTACACCAATGTCTTATATGGTCGTATTTTAGATCAATAATAATTATATTAATAATATTGATATGACATATTTGGCATCTCATGTTTGACTTTCCTTTTTTCAATATGAATTCGACAATATGCTCACCATCAACAATTTGTGTGAAAGGTGCAATAGACCCCATTACAACCCTTATGATAATGGAAATGACTAACTTGCCTATAGGTTAGGTGGGAAAAAGTGTGTTACATTCAACAATGTGGTTAGTTTAATGTCGATCTTGACATTTAAATTTACTTAGTGCATTAATCTCCTTATAAGAATGTACTATTGTTTGTTTATTCATTGGACTAAACAATTGTACTAGTGTATATTACTTGAATGTTTTCTAAAAAAAGTGTACATTGAGTTGCTATGGTTGTGTACTGTTGAAGAGACATTGGAAAATAGAATGCTCAAGCTATTCCAAGTTCACATAAACAAATTTTCTAGACTTACCTTTCTCTTCTCAGCTCTTTTTCATACTTCTAAACAATTTTGAGTTGTTATCCATTGAGCAAATTGTAACATATTATAGTATATATAGTGTTCGATGGATCTCTGAGATGGCTAAGTGGAGCAGTTGTGTGTGTTTAATTTGTATGGAAACAATTGGATGGAGTGGGTTCAACAAGGATGCAGTACAATGGGAAGATGGGAGGTGTCACATTAGGATTGTGACCCTCTTTGTTGTGTGTAAATCCTATGAAGGAAAATGTATGTTATAAAACTGAGTATTAGTCCTAAGGAGGGGTGATGATGCATATGCAAACTATTAACTCTAAGGTTTACTATTATTCATAGGGCCATGCAGAACATGCTTCTAAGGTGCTTGATTTTATCCCTAATGTATGCATCAATCCTTTCATCCTATCGAGAGTGGTGTGGGTTAAGTACTTTGTGGAGATAGATGTTGACAAGGTGTTCACTAGGATCTCACTTTTTGTGTCACCATGTTCTAGAGGCATTGACATTCTAGTTCCAACTCCCTAACAACACTCATAGATCATGTAAGGAAAGAGATTGTCTCAAATGTTCTTGCCCAAATTTTCAAGAAAATTTTGTTCTAGGGGTTTTTTATTGTCATTCCTTGACTTTGGAAGTTGTGGAAGAAGGCGCTTGTCTAGTGAATTGATAGGAGGATATTGATATTGAACACTAGTATTACCATTGCACACAAGATATCACAAGTAGAATGCTTCACACGCTCGTCTTTGGGTGCCAAGGCTTGAGGCACAAATTAACCATTTTTGGATTGAGAAATGACATAATGTTTGCATGCATTGCTAGACAGTGACGACATCCACAACAATTTATATTTGACTATATATACATGTTTTGCTCTGAATTCACACACTTCATGTGAATTGAATGGTTATCCTACTCTTCCAAATGGGGAATCCTGATTTATACATATAAAGCTAGCTACCAAAACAATAAAGCATTCGATAAACTAGTGAAATAATTTAATTCCACGTAGTAAATATTAAACGCATAGTCTAAAAATTCGACGATTTGGATCGGAATAGACGATTTTTTTCGATGTGAGTTACAACTATCAAGTTTTGGAATTTTGGGTGCCCTAGAGGTTTCTACGGGTGTTGAATCCATTTCTACCATCAAAATCACGATTAAAACAAAGTTAAATTTTGATTTTGCAAAATAAAAAATATCGGATTCCGGCCAAAGAATGGCCATTGAGCCCAAATCGTCAAATTTTTAGATGACTCCAATATTAAATTTCACTTCCCCATCTTTTAGGTTGTCCTTTGCATCTTCAAAGACTAATTTATTTATGGGTCCTTCCTAAAAAATTGACCTTGTTTACACAAATGCCAATAACAAAAATCAGAATTTGTCAAGGGGTCAATAACTTGATTGAAAGAGAGGTAAGTTTTGCACTCTCCCCACCCAAGTTCAATCCCCAATGAAGCTCAGACCCGTAATAATAAAGCTAGAAAAGTAAACGCCCCCTTGAATAAAACTCTATTTAAGTGTCTCTAAACATCTCAACCCTTACTAAGTCATAGATTTTGTGCTAAGCATCAGCTTACCAATCATTACCACTAACTTAGGGTTTAGAGTAGGCGCAACTCAAATTTAAACCTAGGGACTCTAATGTGGATCCCAACCTAGTACATTGAATGTACGATCGGATGGTTGGGATACTCTTTGTTAGGAAGTCTCCTCTCAGCGGTTGGATCGTTTTCAAACATGTGACTTCATTTGGGAACATTGACAAAGGATTAGGCATTGTTCCTTCGTCACACCCTACGTGGCCGAGATATTGAGCGGTGCGATTTTATCGATGAAAGCACACCGAGTATTTCTAGACACCGTTCGCAGCTCAATCCATATTGAATCTGATAATGCTGAATTTACTCTCCGGCATGAAAATTTAGTCGAGAAACTCGCAGGCAAAAGATCCGGTTCGGTGGAAGAATTTTGTGGAGAGCATTTTGGCTTGTAGAGCAGTCAAATAAATACCATATGCAAAAAATGAGATGGAGTTTGGTGTCGTTGGACGCTTTCATTAAAGCCCCGAAGATCACAGTGGATTGAAGAATTACAAAACGGCGGAGGTTGCAGCAGATAGCTAATCTGTAGCAGGTAATTTTGATTTCTTGAAAGTTTTGGTCCATGAATTTATTTTTGCTTTGGTAAATAGTTTCTTCTGAAGCTCGTTTGACATTCTTTGTGAGTAAATTTAGCGATTCTGAAGTAAAGTAGTTACTCTTGGCTGTTTACACGTGAAGTTACCGGTGCTCAAGCGCTTTTGGCGGTGGATAGCCTATTTAGGCTGCGTCGAAGAGATTTGAGCGGTAGAAAACAGACTTCAGTGGAGAGCAGTGCTTTGAGAGTTAATGCAAGAAAGTTTCAGCAATTTAGAAGTGATTTAGACGGGAATAAGGGATTTTTGTTGTTAGCTTTAGCGTAAGGGTTTTTAACCGGTAGATATTTTTCCCTTTTAAGTTAAGATGTCAGATAAGCGGAGTTACCAGATCGGCTACGCTTTGACGGAGAAGAAACGGAAAAGCTTTGTTCAGCCATCCTTAGTTGAGCTCGCTAAATCTAGAGGTATTGATCTAATTCCTGTAGATTCTACTAAGCCTCTCGTAGAACAGGGGCCTTTTGATGCTATTCTGCATAAATTGTCCGGTGAGAATTGGAATGAACAGCTTCAAGAGTATTGCGAAAAATATCCTCAAGTAATCGTGATCGACCCTCCCGAAGCTATAGAAAAACTGCACAACCGTATTACCATGCTGCAATGCGTAGCAGAGTTGAACATTTCCGAGAAAAATGAGACCTTTGGTGCGCCCGTGCAGATTGTCGTGGAGAAGCCGGAGGAGCTTAGTGATTTGGAAAGTTTATCCGGCTTGAAGTTTCCTATTATTGCGAAACCCCTTGTGGCAGACGGCAGCGCCGTATCGCATTCTATGTCCCTTGTATTTAATGATGAAGGCTTAACAAGTTTGAAGCCCCCTCTTGTCCTTCAAGAATTTGTCAACCACGGGGGCACGATCTTTAAGGTGTATGTTGTTGATGATTTCGTGGAGTGTGTGAAGAGAAAGTCTTTGCCCGATGTCCCTGACGAGAAGATACAGAGCTCTTCCGAAAGTTATATGTCCTTTTCCCAAATATCAAACATGTCCTCTGAAAATTATGATGAAAATTCTGATCTCGAACAGGGTGACTTTCCACCCTCGAGATTCATCCAGGATCTTGCTAATGGTCTGCGGCAGGTTTTGGGGTTAAAGTTGTTCAATTTTGATGTTATTAGGGACAGCAGAGCCAGAAACCGGTATCTTGTGATTGACATCAACTATTTCCCTGGCTATGCAAAGATGCCAGGGTTTGAATTGGTGTTAACAAATTTCTTCTGGAATTTGTTCCATGAAAAACCCCAAGCTTCAAAGGAAAGGGTTGCTTCAGAATAATACTAAATTGGAGGTCGAGGTTTATCTATTTGCAAGGGTAGAGGATTTTTGAATCCAGCAGTGTTATACATGGTGTGGACAGGATAGAAGACAGCAATGCTGATTATAGGATTCCCATCATAGTGAGGAATGAATGGAAAATCATTGAAACTGTACAATTTCAGTTAGTGCATAGCTTGCGGTAGAGAGAATGGGTAACTACCTTTGTTTAATGAGGGAACGTGTTTTCTTTCTCCCCGCCTCCAGAAGGTAAATTAC
Organism: Pseudotsuga menziesii; assembly: GCA_001517045.1. NCBI lineage: Eukaryota > Viridiplantae > Streptophyta > Pinopsida > Pinales > Pinaceae > Pseudotsuga > Pseudotsuga menziesii. The sequence continues at coordinate 323,420 of LPNX010275918.1, forward strand.
CATTACAGCTAGTTGAAACTTCTCTTTTCTGCAAGTTACTGAAGGACAGTTTTTTGGCCTACGGATATTCATGAGGTGGAAATTACAAATTATTTCTACCTTTAGGTATTTTTTTGCTTTCTAAGTGTTTGTTGAAAATGGCACTTTGTCCAAATTGCCTGTTTTGCCTTTCTGGCTACAATAATTTCGCTTCTGTTGCATGTGAAATTCACAGCAAGACTGAAAGTTGACTTGTTTATTGTTTTCTTTTCTTACAAATGTACAACCATGTCAAGTAGAGGCTGCTCGGATATGAGAATAAAGCATGTGAAGTTGAGGTTGCTTTGATATTGGTGATCAGCAGCAATGAATTTTGACCTTTATGTGGCAGAACTTAGAACAGAACAGTAACACTGAACCTTATGTACTAATACTTTCCTTCAGTGAACTTTGCCTGTATTCATACACCACTGTGCATCCTTGCATAATCAGAAACAGTTTTTGAAACTGGAATTCATAGTTTTTCTTTCCAAATTGACATCGGAGGAGTCTCTCCATAAATTGCAGAATTTACAGTTGTGTTTGCCTCTTAGATCATAAGTTTGCATTCCTGGATGCTTACCCTAGGTGCTTGTCCTATGCCGAAGTGATTATAACTTTTATTTTTAAAAGCTTATTGTTGCAATATGCCTCAGTGCTTTCATGACATCTGTTGGAAGCAATGGTATGTTGTTCCACATAAATGTGGCAAAGTCCACAATATTGTAGTTTGATTTCAGTTCAAAAGTTCAAATTCAGGAGTCCTTAATTTGTATTTAAGTATTGTTTTTCAATTTTCTGAAATTACCTATTTTATTGACCTCTATCCCATAGGAAGATAAAGGAAGACAGTTGAGACTTGCTTTATTAAGATAGACTAAAAGGGCTTGCACTTAGGATCTGCATCCTGTCTTAGAGATGGCATAGAGAAGAGGGTCCCGTGGTATGTGCACATGATGTGCTGCCCATCTTAGGCAATATCTGTTTCTGTTCTCAGGTTCAACATAAAATTTAAACATGGACATTTAGGTGCACACAGATGTATCAGGCTATGGAAATTCTCTCCCTTCAAAATCTTGAGTATCCATACGATTGCCAACATGGCATTTGTTGTTGGCATGTTCTATCATAGTTATTAATTGTAGATAATTCAGATTTAAGGCATTCTCAGTTTCACTGGTTTTTCTGGAGCATCCTATTATGTGCACGTTTTGTCTACTTCATGTTTTACTTCCTCTACTTAATGGACATTAGCATTTCTACGTTTTGTCTACTTTATGTTTTACTTCCTCTACTTAATGGAAATTAGCATTTCTAGGCTTTATCTTTGAGTGAAGGTCCTTGATGCAACATCGAGTTATGCATAAATTTCTGGGAGCATAAGACTCTTTTATTTGAAAGCAACTAGTTTTTGGAATTTATATATATATATTCGCTGAAGAAAGAAGCTTTTTTTATATAAACAAGGAAGTTATGTGCTGCCAGACCAATCTGGCTGAGAAAGCCAGGCCTTGTCATGCAAACATTTCTGTACAAAAAACCTCCCAAAAACTCATTGAGACATATCCAGATTGCAACTTATAAGTAGCCAAAGCACTGCATATACATAGTTATATTCTATGCTGCGAGAGTGCTGCCCAAGTCCAAAACACAAGCCTAACTATTTGGCTTGTCTTCGCTATCACTGAAGTGAAGGTCTGGCAGAACTACCTTGATTTTTATGAGCTCTTTCTGGATCTTAGAAAAGTAAGTCTCCATGGGCAGAATAGTGTCAAGAAGTTGAGCTGATTGGGCTTCCAATCTTCAATGAAGGGCTCTTAAGTTGACCACGATGCTTGCCAATTGAGAGATATCATCTTCATCTGGGTTCGGCTCCTCCTATCTCGCCAATGACCGCTTTCTCAAAAGCCATGGGACGGCGGACGGTCAATACAGGAAGATGGAAACATTAATTTATTAAACCTTTTCGATTTGAATCGAGCTGGAGATTCTGTGTGGATCTCCAGCTAGATTCAAATATGAACTCCTGTGAAAGCTTAAACAACCTATTGGATTCCAGCTAGATTCAAATATGAACTCCTATGAAAGCTTAAACAACCTATTGGATTCCAGCTAGATTCAAATATGAACTCCTATGAAAGCTTAAACAACCTATTGGATTCCTGAAGAGATATATCATGAATCTGGGATTCAAATATGAACTCCTATGAAAGCTTAAACAACCTATTGGATTCCTGAAGAGATGTATCATGAATCTATTTTGTGATAAAAATATGTGATGAAAATTCATGAAACATATGCCCTAATATAATCTATATATATTTTTTATTATAAAAAAAATTGTGTCAAAATTGAATAATTAACAATGAAAAAAATTGTATTTAAAAGAAAACACTGTTTTCTCATAAAACAACAATAACAAACACCCATATTCATACTGAATGAACCTCCAAAGTTAAAGTAGAATATATATAATCAATGGAAGCAAACTTCCTTTGAGTTATGTGAAGGAGCTCATTAGTTTGTTTTCTGCTTTGGGATAAGGTTTCATATAATGGGAGTTTAGCCATTAGTTTGTTATCCTTTTTGGGAAAATATCTCAAATTGATTTGCCTTTTTGGGAAAATATCTCAAATTGATTTGAGACAGGCTTGAAATGGAGTATAGGTTGGTTCTTAGAACTGATCAAACTTATTAAATAGTTTTTAGCTTAGTTTGATTAAATAGTTTCCAGCTACCTAAGGCAAATGGATCCAAGGGCCTAATTGTTCCTCTCCCAACTTTATTTTTAAAAGAAAACACTGTTTTCTCATAAAACAACAATAACAAACACCCATATTCATACTGAATGAACCTCCAAAGTTAAAGTAGGATATATATATATATATATATATATAATCAATGGAAGCAAACTTCCTTTGAGTTATGTGAAGGAGCTCATTAGTTTGTTTTCGGCTTTGGGATAAGGTTTCATATAATGGGAGTTTAGCCATTAGTTTGTTATCCTTTTTGGGAAAATATCTCAAATTGATTTGAGACATGCTTGAAATGGAGTATAGGTTGGTTCTTAGAACTGATCAAACTTATTGAATAGTTTTTAGCTTAGTTTGATTAAATAGTTTCCAGCTACCTAAGGCAAATGGATCCAAGGGCCTAATTGTTCCTCTCCCAACTTTATTTTGGAAGGATTTAAGAA
>LPNX010275918.1:333039-346996 GCA_001517045.1 Pseudotsuga menziesii
TCTTAGCAGCGTGTCATGGAAAAAACAAGGAGGTTACACTGCCGGTGTCAGAGTGTAACGTCCCTGTCCCTCAGACCAGCAAAGAGGACGCTACCATACACTAACCATCCGGGCAACTATAGCCCCATGAACATGCAAATAATTAAATACTAACAAATTGAAATGCTTTGAAGTAAAACATGCATGAATGCATAATTATTAAGCATACAACAAAAGCAAAACATACATTCAAGCCTTCAACATGTTCATCATAATCCATTAGACATCAATATAACTGCAAAGATGAAATAGACAAGAATACTTATCTTATGAGTAATTCGTCCCACAACCAGCTACGTCGCTGCAACGTTCCACCCAACCATAGGCCAGTGTGCTCCTTAATCTCTTAGCGACACTGCCACCCTCAAGCTGGGCATGATTCCCCAAGGAATAAGGGACTAAGCAGGCTCACACATAGCCAAAGGTACACAAATCAACCATGTCAACATAGTTGGGTTTATCAAGCTATTCAGGAAACTGGGGAAATGTTGAATGCTAAGCTAGGGTCTCATTGAAGAGCTAAGGAAATCTACTCCAGAACTAGCCTGACTTCTAGGACACCCACACACACCCGACACAAGGAATCAGTCCCTTCTCTGCTACACAGTCCCTCAGGCCTTGACTTCCCTTCCAGTGCTATTTAGGGGTTGTGGAGAAGAAAGCCAGTCCTCTAGCTCTGTCTAGGAGGTTCCCCAACACACCAGGCTCATCAAGCATACCAAAACTTCATTTCCACTCCAATACAGTCCCAAAAACCGACCACTTCATACACACAGGAAGGTCAAGCAATTCACAGCTCAGTGAAAGAGAAAGGGAAACTCGATGGCAGCCAAAAATGGTAAAATGCAGCTCAGACTGAGCAAAGCGATTCCAGAGTTGTTCTTGGCCCTAACGTGGCCAAAACAACTCAGCAGCAACCCCAAAAATGTAATTTAACCCACAACGAACCAAATCGTGGATGAAACCAACATCAACCAAAAATCATGGGGAGAACAACAACAAACCAAAAATCGTGAATGAACACATAGTGGGAATCGTGAATGGCTCCTTCACGAACACCACAACTTTAGGCACACAGCAGGAATCATGCCCCTCAGGCCGCTCTTCCAGCTCGCTGCGTGAGGAAAACAAATGAAGAACCCCAACCTGTACGTGAGGAGACAAGAGAACCGACCGTCCCTGCATGAAGATGGGCAAACAATGGAAGAGTGGAGAATGGGAGAGAGTGTCCTTGTGCTTTCCCTACCCATGTGAAGTGAAGGAGTCCGCTGGTGGAGTGTGCGTGTGGGCAAGGACTGACAGTCCTACCACCCACCACTACCCAGCGATAACTACCCACTATCAACATCAGTTTTAAATGTGGTAGTTGGCTGATGAGACAAGGAAAGGTGAGTGAGTCAAAAGGGTGGGTGACAACTAAATGGGTTCAACAACTGACACCTGGATTTTCCCATTAGCCCAAGGTTAATAGTTCCCTCCCCTTATCCTTAGGAAAATCGTGCCCTTTTCATCATGGTTGCATTGACGTAGCTGGTTGGGTTCATTTTAATTGAAGTGCATATTTACATGATGCCAAAACTATAAGGTGTCGGATAGCACGATATACCATCGGCAACGATTTCAACCGCCGAAACATGACACAACCAAATAGATGGGGGGGCTTTTGCCTTTAGCTCCACACCACGATTAATTACAATATATACATCATGTATTTTTTAATGCAAACGGGGTCAAAACCGGGGTATTACAATTCCCCCCCCCCCCCCCCCCCCCCTGGAATAACACCGTCCTTGGTGTTCCAGTACCTAGGAATACATATACAATTTACACGTCCAAAATTTTCAAAATTTTGCAAATTTGTCCTTCGTTCAATTATTTACTTTGAACTTTCGGGACCAAGCCCCCTTGGCTTCCTCAAGCTTCTCGTGCTGGTTCTCAGCTTTCGGCTCATCCCCAAGTCTAGGAACCTTTTGGCTGCCACCCTCTTGATGTTCCCTTGTTGGGCAATTCCGATGGTAATGATGTCCTCCACATTTCCAACATTTCATTGGCTGCTTCATCTTTACCTGTTCAATTTCCTTTGAGTCTTCATGCCTAGAATGTTTCTTAATGGACCAATTGGACGAATGCTTCATCATTGATCCACCTTCCTTTCCCTTACGGATTGCTCCCATAAGGCTTTTTACCTCCTTTTGCAAACCAATAGAGTCCTGCAGAATATGGTGGTTCATCTCATTATGCATTTTCTGTATCTTGAGCATCTCTCCAAGATTTTCTTGGGTCTTGGCAATTGCTTGAAGGAGACTTCCAGCCAAGTCCAACAGCTTTTGGTTTGCTGCCATGATCAATGTGCACGACTGGATTTCACTTTTCTCACCTATGAAATGCACCATTGCAATTCTGTTAGGCCAAGCATAATATAAGCATGAAAACTAGTCAATCAATTTCTCCACTGATATGGGTGGTCCAAGTCTTATTCATAAGACTTTCATACTTTTTAGGTTTTCCCAACATGCACATGAGTTCATTCATGTCTAGTCTTTGACAGGGAATTAACCATTCCAGCATTCATAATTTATTTTAAGCAAACAAACACATTATATTTCCAACCATACATGCATTCAACAATCTTCTGTTTTTCTAAATGCATAAGTATATATATATATATATAGTCAAAAAAAAAGGAAAGAGAGAGCATCAAGAGTTTTGTTTTTTCCCTCTTTGTCTTGTTCCATTCTGGAACCCACACCACCACTGTGGCTTTCATGCTCTTAGTCTCTTTCACTTCACCATGAATGTTGGACCAACCCTTTTTGGCCATGACACTTGGTGTCTATGGTCTATTCCAGACCTCTCAACCATGGAGTCTCTCCACATGGTTTGTCTACAACTCTTGGCTGCTAGGACCTTCACAGTCCTACTAGCACCTTTTTCATTATTGCTCATTTTGAGCTCTTTAGGACAGTCACATGTCCACATGCACCCCTAGGATGCCCTCATAGTCCTCGCTCCCAGCGATACCTATATTCAAACATTGAATAGATTCACATGTTTAGTTTATTCCCATCAGTTTTTATCTCTAACAAGAGTTTAGAATATCATAACCAAACCATATACACATGTATATTCATAAGCAAGAAGCTGCAAGATAATCTAATACTTATATGTATTGTGTGTTTCCTCTCTGGTCCACAGGGTCCTGCTTTGCTTTGCAAGCCTTGGGATTACCTATGGACTTGGATGTTAGGTCAGCGTGTAGGCTGCTCCACAACATCAAATAATTAATGTCCAGCCATTACACAACTTCACGCCAACTGGGAAGGAAACTTTACCACGACCATTTCTAGGTCAAGGCTCTACTATGGATCCCTAGGCATATAACAACCCTATTTCAACAACACCTTCACAACACCTCATCAAATCCCCACAACCTCCACAACTACCTCATCAAAATCCCCACAACCTCCACAATATCCTTTTATACACATCAACCCTTAGACCGCAACCCCTCACAACAACCGTTTACCTTTTCTCTTTAGTGTGCAACACCAAATTGCATCTGTTTAGCCTGACAACACAAGCAATATAAGCAAAGTCATCAGCGTTATTGCTCTAAAATTGTAATCATATTTCATATCATTCACTATCAAGTATTGAAACACCAGGAGTGCGTCCACTCCCCAAGGTGTAGTCAATATTGAAAACCCTTTCATGACTCGACATCGGGAAAATGTGCACCCCTTTCCGATGTGAGCCATGTAGGCCCTATTCATACTGAAGCAATCTGTCATAATGGAAATAAAATCAAAACATGCTCTGCATATTGAATTTAACAATTTGACATGCATATTCTTAGCTAGGGTCACAGAACACTTATCCATTTGTCGATGCAGTATTCCTTCGTTAATGAGGAATGGGGGCTCCTTTCTCTGAGTTGACAGTCCCTCAATTTTCCATCCCAACTCCTTTTTACATTCCATATCCAACACATGTCTTACCGACATAATCTATACCATCTCACTCATGTTGCTTACCAAACATGTAGTGCAGATAGGACATTTCCAAAATGCCCAATGGAGTTTCACCCGAAACCCATTTCCAAGATAGGGGAAACCTCCCCATGAAGTTTGGCTCCTGCAGGCCATCACACATGGTCTTCCTGCAATGTGTACCCCTAGAACATTCATCAAGTAGCCAAACAGTCAATCATTATCTACTAATACAATCCAAATTTGATTGTTCCATAACCAAGCAATGGCATTAGTAATTAAATTCAATATGAATTTGCAACTTTGTCTACTACAGAAATTGATTTGCTTAGCAATGAGGTGATCCTCATTTGTTGGTCTCTTGTAAGTAGCACCACTATTCCCATTATAATTTTATGTTTACTAGCATAACATGAACATCCACTTACAACACGTCCTCTTGACACAATTCTATGCAAGCCAATAGTGATTAGTATTTGTCAGCAATTTCTGAAATCCGAAATTTACAAGTTCAAATTGACAACCCATTCTGCATACAAACTAATTTCACAACCATGAGACTCTTCTCATGAGGTTTGGCCCTTTCACATGGTACATTTCGACTTTCGTCGTGGTCTTACCCACATTGCCATGCCCTAAACAATCTACCTGAAATCTGAACTTCAATTAGCCAAACACTTTGTAAGTCTCCATGGATATAACATTTCATTGCTGCAACAATCACTGAAGCATTTTCAGAATTATAGAATTCAAACACTTCCATCTGTTAATCACATCAATATTACCAAAACTCATTTACTTCACGTGAATCATTATCGTACTTAAAATTGCAAGGTACAGTCACATCATTTATGCAATTTAGATGAAATGTTTAGATACTCCTTACTTCACAGGCGTATCATTTGTACCACCTTGCCCTTCCGTAGAGCATTTTCGACAACCAATCGATCATGACTACCCTCTTTATGCACTTACTATCTTGCATTCATAACAGCTCTTGAAATGGTTCTAGAATTATCTTCAATTCATCATTTCAGCCATTAGTTAGTCATGATAACACAAACACTATCTCGATGCATTCATGCAATGCATCACAACATTTGCACCTACACTTATGTATGCATATTTACAACATTTACTCAAACTTTTCATATGCATCCATTCAATGCATAACTACAAGATTTATAAAATCTCTTAATGCATATCCACTCAATGCTACCTTGTATTGATTCAGGAATACTATGCATTCAAACATACTATGGCCTAACCATGACTACCTTATATAGAATGCATTACTATAATCAAGACCACTAGTCTTCACTTGTTCTGGTTATTAAGTTCATACCAACATTCACAGGGCAGGATATATTTCTATATGAATGTAGCATAAATTTTTAAATAATCACATGGTATGAGATCTCTTGCCTTTACCACTCCATGCAATTGTCATAATTAAACCATTACCTGCATGGATCCTACTTACACCCTTGACATTACCAGTTTAGTCGGTTTCTTGCAGAGGATTGTAGAATTTGCTCGCCATCTTCTTGTTCATGGATTTGTTGCCTTGTCCCTTTTTTTTATAAAGTTGATGGTCCCATGCAACCACATCATCAACATCTTTAGCCATGCTCCTGTGTCATTGGTTTTTCCACCAATACCAACACCAATACAATATTTACCATTAATGCTTCATTGTAAATGTATAATTCCCACTACTTTTACCAATATGTAATACCCTATGCATGCAAGGCATATCCTCATACATTTTATGTACAAAACTTATAAAATATAATATAGTTAGCAAGACAGGTTTTAAGGAAATTTCCCTTTTCAAGTCCCTCATCTTTGCATGTAATTCCTCTTCCACATAATAGCTGTTTTGACTTCATGGTCTTTGCTACCTCTAGGCATACAATTCTCGGATTTGTCCATATTGATAACAACATTTTTTTTTCAAACAACCACTAGTACTTTTCTGCTCCATTCTGACTTCGGGTGTGAGAATCATACTACTTCTAAAATGATGATTTTCACCAAATTTATGCTCTTTTACACACAACTGTATTCTGGTCTGGAACGACAACTTCAGCCACCTAGAATTTTCTTCCTTTTTAGCCCTGAAAATCCACTAGAAACTGTTGAAAATCTCACTGAAAAGTCGCTGAAATCCGCTGAGAGATCCCGCTTGCAAACTCAAAATTTTCTTTTGTTAAATCGTGTCTCTTCCCAACTAAACTTCCAACGTATCGGGTCGCTAGTTGACTAAGCTTCCGACACTTCTGCGGTCCAATCAACTAATTTTCTTTGACGCTCATCGACAGTCCATTCAACTAAATTTTTTCGACGCTCATCGGCCGTCCCATCAACTAATTTTCTCCGACGTGTCGGCGAACCGATCATCTAAATTTTTCCGTTGTTTTCTGTACTTAAGAAAAATTTTCGGAAAAGTTTTTGGAAAAATTTTCTCCTTCCTTCCGCCGTCGCATCAGCTACTCAAACAACTAAATTTCTCCGAGGTTTCAGCGTCCTTCAAGAGATCCCCGCCGACACTGCGGCTCTGCATCAGCGATCAGCTTCCAACGATTTCCATACTTAGAAAAAATTTCGGCGAAACTTCCTTTTCGGCTTCCCTTCATGTTTTCTCCTCCACGTCGTAGGAAGTCCTTCATCCTTTCCCTGTCGACGTATCGACACTTTCATCCTCTTCCTTCCGTCGCCGTGTCGGCTACTCGATCGTCTAATTTTCTCTGACGTGTTGGCGGTCTTCCGGAGATCTCTGCCGACGTTTCAGCAGTCTTCATTTGAAGACTTCCGATGATCTCACACTTCAAAAAAAATTCAAAATTTATTTTTATCTTCTTCCTGCCACCGCTGTGTCGGCTATTCCATCAACTAATTTTCGTCGACGTTTCGCCGGTCTTCAGGTGATCTCCACCGACACTGCGACTCCAACTTCAACTTCCTTTTCCCGTCACTCCGTCGGCTCTCTCTTCCTCTATCCCTCGCCGTCGCTGATGGTCTGTATCGGATGATCCTTTGACTAACTGAGCCGACGTTTCGACGATCTTTAGCTGAAGGCTTCCAATGATTTCGACACTTGGAAGAAAATCTCGAATTTTCACCCACGTTGGCTCACTTATGCATTGTCTGTCACCGCCGTTGCGGCTCAAACCTGCCGACCCAACCAACGTATCGACTCAGACTTCCTCTATTTTTCGCCGTCGTTGTGGCTTTGTCTCTAAGTTCTGTCCGCTGTGCATCGAGTGGACTTTCGTCTAGCTCTCCGCTGCATCGGATGAGCTTCATGCTAAGCTCTCCGATGATTTTTGGACTTAGAAATTTTTTGTAATTTTCTCCTGTCATTCACAGATTTCTTCTGGGTAGAGGGCAACCTACCTTTGCTAGCTGATTCTTCATGGCCCATTCAGGCCCATGCTGCAACATGAGCTCTGATACCACTCTGTAACGTCCCTGACCCTTAGACTGGCGAAGAGGATGCTACCATACACTAACCATTCGGGCAACTAGCCCCATGAACATGCAAATAATTAAATACTGACAAACTGAAATGCTTTGAAGTAAAACATGCAGGAATGCATAATTATTAAGCATACAACGGAAGCAAAACATACATTCAAGCCTTCAACATGTTCATCATAATCCATTAGACATCAATATAGCTGTAGAGATGAAATAGACAAGAATACTTATCTTATGAGTAATTCGTCCCGCAACCAGCTACGTCGCTGCAACGTTCCACCCAACCATAGGCCAGTGTGCTCCTTAATCTCTCAGCGACACTGCCACCCCTGAGTTGGGCATGATTCCCCAAGGAATAAGGGACTAAGCAGGCTCACACATAGCCAAAGGTACACAAATCAGCCAAGTCAACATAGTTGGGTTTATAAGGCTATTTAGGAAACTAGGGAAATGTTGAATGCTAAGCTGTGGTCTCATTGAAGAGCTAAGGACACCTACTCTAGAACTAGCCTGACTTCTAGGACACCAACACACACCCAACACAAGGAATCGGTCCCTTCTCTGCTACACAATCCTTCAGGCCCTGACTTCCCTTCCAGTGTTATTTAGGGGTTGTGGAGAAGAAAGCCAATCCTCTAGCTCTGTCTAGGAGGTTCCCCAACACACCAGGCTCATCAAGCATACCAAAGCTTCATTTCCACTCCAATACAGTCCCAAAAATCGACCACTTCATACACACAGGAAGGTCAAGCAATTCACAGCTCTGTGAAAGAGAAAGGGAAGCTCGATGGTAGCCAAAAATGGTAAAACAAAGCTCAGACTGAGCAAAGCGATTCCAGAGTTGTTCTTGGCCCTAACGTGGCCAAAACAACTCAGCAGCAACCCCAAAAACGTAATTTAACCCATAGCGAACGAAATCGTGGATGAAACCAACATCAACCAAAAATCATGGGGAGAACAACAACAAACCAAAAATCGTGAATGAACACACAGCGGGAATCGTGAATGGCTCCTTCACGAACACCACAACTTTAGGCACACAGCAAGAATCGTGCCCCTCAGGCCGCTCTTCCAGCTCGCTGCGTGAGGAAAACAAATGAAGAACCCCAACCTGTACGTGAGGAGACGAGAGAACTGACCGTCCCTGCGTGAAGATGGGAAAACAATGGAAGAGTGGAGAATGGGAGAGAGTGTCCTTGTGCTTTCCCTACCCATGTGAAGTGAAGGATTCCGCTGATGGAGTGTGCGTGTGGGCAGGGACTGACAGTCCTGCCACCCACCACTACCCAACAATAACTGCCCAGTATCAACAACAGTTTTAAATGTGTGGTAGTTGGCTGATGAGACAAGGAAAGGTGAGTGAGTCAAAAGGGTGGGTGACAACTAAATGGGTTCAACAACTGACACCTGGCTTTTCCCATTAACCCAAGGTTAATAGTTCCCTCCCCTTATCCTTAGGAAAATCATGCCCTTTTCATCATGGTTGCATTGACGTAGCTGGTTGGGTTCATTTTAATTAAAGTGCATACTTACATGATGTCAAAACTATAAGGTGTCGGATAGCACGATATACCATCGGCAACGATTCCAATCGTTGAAACATAACACAACCAAATTGATGGTGGGGCTTTTGCCTTTAGCTCCACACCACGATTAATTATAATATATACATCATGTATCTTTTAATGCAAACGGGGTCAAAACTGGGGTATTACACAGAGGAGCTTTAGATGGTTTAGCCACTCTTTGGAATAAGAATGACTTTTCTCTCTCCTCAATTCCTTCTTAACTCAACATTAGATCTTCATGAAACTTCAACACCTTCCTTCCAAGGTTAACATTTCCCTCTTCATCCCTTATGTGCTTGTTCACTACATGGAAAAAAAAGAATGTTGGAACACTCTAGCAGGCTTCCTGGAGATCTATTCCCCCCCAACATAATTCTTGTCAGGGACTTAAATATGGTAATGAGCTTAGAGGAAAAAATAGGGGGCTTCTTTGGGAGGGACTGTTTAAGAAACCAAATCGAAGAACTCATTCTTCAATGGGACCTTATGGACATTAAACCAAAGCAAGGTCGGTACACCTAGACAAACAAAAGAGTGGGAGTAAATCATATCACTACCCGACTGGATCGGTTCTTAGTCCAAAGCTCTCTTCTTTTGGAAGGAAATCTTCTACAATCCCAAATCCTGGCTAACCTTGCTTCTGATCATAAACCCACCCTTCTCTCTCTTCAGAACATCAAAAAGTTACGTTCAATCCCCTTCCGGTACAGTCCTCAGTGGTTCTCTATTCCAGGATTCTCCGAGACAACAGAAAACACACGGGGTCTCCTCGTTACTGGCTCCTTGTGTTTTGTCTGGGAACAAAAGATAAAAAACACCAAGGTAGCATTAAAGGAATGGGTGAAATCAAATACTAAGACTCCTACCACGGCAAGGCAAGAAACAGTCTCCTCTCTCCTTTCAGCCCAAATGGATATGGAAAGCAAAATCGTGGAGTCAAATGATCTGGAATACGAAGTCAAATTACAATCCAATACCTTCCAATATTTTCGCAAGGAAGAAGAGTATTGGAGACTTAAATCCCACAACACTTGGTTAAAATTTGGGGACAAGAACACCGCCTTTTTTCATAGGCAGACAAAGGCTCGTCAATCTTTCAACCATATTGACCAAATTCGATTGGAAAGTGGTCAGACAACCAAGGGCCATGACCAACTAAAAGAGGAACCCTACAACCATTTTAAAAAACTTTTCCTCGAGGAAGGAAAGGTCGATGAGGACACTATTATGGAATTCTTGGACAACATCCCATTTCTGATCCTTCCCTCGGAGAATGAGGATCTTCTAAAGCCCTTCTCCGAAGCAGGATTTATTTCTGTGATCTGGGGTATGGATATGGACAAAGCACCAGGTCTTGATGGGTTTACTTTCCATTTCTACAGAGCCTGCTGGAACACCATAAAGAAATACTTGCTACGCGTGATAAAAAACTTTCAGCAAAAAGCCAAAATCAGGAGAGGCACGAACTCAACTTTTATGGCCTTATCAAAGGTCGACAAATCCTAGACAATGTTATCCTAGTCCAGGAAATGATCTACTACAGCAAGTCACGAAAGGAGAAAGGTATGATAATAAAAATTGACATGGATAACGCGTTTGACAGAGTCAAGCACTCCTTTCTATAAAGGGTTCTGGAAAAATTCGGGTTCAACACAGCTTTTATCAAGCAAATAAAAGCAGGGGTTCGTGGATAGCCCCTTTGATCAACAGAAGGCCTGCTAGTTTTTTCCAAGCTTCTCGAGGTATCAAGGAAAGGATTCCCTCTCTTCCCTTTACTTTACATTTTCATAGCCGACTCCTTGAGCATGAAGTTGCAGGTGGAAAGCTTGGATGGGACTCTTCTAGGAATAAGAACAGTCCAAAGGGTTGGCCCCATAAACCACTTTGTTTGCAGACGATTCTCTCTTCTTGGGAGGAGCCTCTAGGAACTTTGCAAAAGCTTTCAAGCGCGTCCTTCACTCTTATTGCTTGGTCTTTGGTGGAAAAATCAACTACAACAAAAGCTCCATATATGGATGGAATATGGAACATGCAGCTCTATCAAGAATCGTAAGACTGCTAGGAATGCAAGGATTTGAAAAAGGGGAAGTGTCAAGTATCTAGGGATCCCCATCTCATCCGGTGTATCAAAATAAAACCATTGGAAAGAAGTGGATAATAATATAAAGGCTAAGATCAGCTCCTAGGGAGGTCAATAGCTGAATCTTTTCGGGAAGCTTGTGCTCATAAACTCAGTTCTCTCCTCCCTTCATGTATATCAGTCGTCAGTCTTCTTGGCCCCAAAATCCTTTACAGATAAAATCTCAAACTACCTAAAAAACTTTTTGTGGAGAGGGGGGAAAGGGAACCAAAAAAAGTTCCACCTTGTCAATTGGAACGTGGTAAGAAGACCAAAAAAAGAGGGAGGGTTGTAGATTCGAGACCCTCATTTATCAAACCTTGCTATGGGCGGTAAGGTTCTTTAGCAAATTCTCTCTCAAAAATGCCACTGGGTTAGTCAAACTCTTTGGAAAAAATATTTAATTGGTTCTGGAAACAAGTGTTTGGATACCCACCCCCTTCCCAAACGAACCCCCTTATGGAATCTGTGTAGACAAGGGATGGAATTCTTCCTACCTCACCTCTACTGGATCCCAGGAAATGGGAAGAAGATCCTTCTTTGGATCGATGTCATTCTCGGACGTTCTCCCCTTAAAAATATCTCTTAGTTAGATGGATTTCGAGATTGGGATCTAGGGAAAAACCTCAATACCTTATTTGACATCTCAAGTTCGACAGCTGGTGGAATTTGGGAAAACTGGAACATCCCCGAGGTCCCTCCGATCCTTTCGGTTGCCAAGTCCTCCCTTCTCTTCCATCTTTCAGGCTGTCCTCCAATCCAAGTTTCTCTCCTTGATAAGAGAGAGTGGGGGAAGACAGGGCAATACACTGCTGCCCTGGGATTTAAGCTTCCTCAAATAGAAAAAGACCCAAACTCTCAACAAAAAACTCTGAAATTTCGTCTGGCTCCCCTTTGGACTCCTCAAAGTTAACTTTTTTTCATGGCTCCTTGGGCACAAAAAAAATTTGATAGGGGAAAATCTAGTCAAAAGAGGCATCCTTGGCCCCCACTATTGTCTGCTTTGTTTCCATGCCTTGGAAACCATTGGCCACCTTTTTTTGGAATGCAACGTCTCATCTCAAGTTTGGACTCTCCTTCTCAAAGACCTCCAAATCCCAGCCCCCACCTCCACCAATATACCTCAGCTCTTCATCTCGTAGAAAAATAGATACCCATCCCCTTTGAGACACAAGCCAGTTTGGAAACAAATTTGGTCGATTCTCCCAAAGTTCACCTATTGAAAGCTTTGGTTAGCTAGGACTCAAGCCATCTTCATCAACATCTCTCTCACCCCTGTCCAAGTAGCAGGTCATGCCAAGGGACTTATTTTGGAAACCTTAAAAGCATCTGGGAAGAATATGGACTCCACGACTTCTGATATGGAAAGAAATTGGATAGGGGATCTTCCCCTACTGGAATTCCCCTTCTTATCAAGTTTCCCTAAAAATCCTCAGCAATGGAAAATAAGACTGTCAAGTCCTGACTTTGATATATGGAGGAAAGAAAAAAACTAATTTTATATTTTTATATTTTTATTTATGGAGTTTCCAGAGGCAACCCGGGGGCATCAAGTGTGGGAGGGAATCATTGATATTAGTTACAGCTGGGGGTTGGGGACTAAATCCAACAATCAAGCAGAGGCCTTGGCTCTACTGAAAGGTTGTCAGCTAGCTCTTCTCTTGGGTTACACTGAAATCCTCATCTTTGGAGACTCCTTAATGCTCATTAACTCTATAATTCATAGACGCATGTTACATAATCTTAAATTAAATTCATATTTGGAAAGGATTTTGTTTCTTCTCCCCAAGTTTGGCTCAATCAAGTTCTTTCACATTTTAAGAAATTTAAATGTTGAAGCAGCCAAAGCTGCAAACAAAGGTGTCATCCTTCCCCTTGGATTGCTCAACTCCACGAACTATGGACAGGAAACACACCTACTGCCCTAATCTCAGCTCCATCACAACACTAGCTTCAAATTCCATCAGTGCAATTGGCTTCGATGCTAATTGATATTATCCATTGGCTCGCTCGCTGTGCTCACGGGCTGGAAGTGTTGACCTCTATTCCGAATATAGGGTATCAAAAGGGAGGTGTGCAAATTATGCAGGAATTAAGGACCTGGAACTTCTCCCTCGCAGCATCGATATGGCTAAACCAGGCACTCTTCCTTTTTGCGACCTCTCTGTTCTGGAGGTGGTGGAGATCAACCCCAAAATGATCGCTTGCGTGCTAGAGATGGACGCTCCCTCAGACCCATGTACACTATGCAAGACCGTGAGTGGATACATCAGGTATTTGGATGGAGTTTTGAGCTCTCCGACACCTCAAGTCCATGAGGCAAATGTTTGGTTCGGAAAGAGGAGGAGAAGCGGGCTCAAGAAGGTTTGCACAAGGCATGCATAAGAAAGTGATGAGCTCTTATTTATTGCATCTGAATTTCCTTCCAAATACTATAGAAGACTGAAATAGCTCAATGAAGATGGAAACAACTCTAAGAAGACCATAATCTGCTCTCTGGACTCCTCAAGAACAATGGATGTTTTGTGCACCGTCGGATTTGGCACTAAGCCACGACCCTCTCTTTTAATATAACAAATATCTGTTTTCGTGAAAAATAAAAATTATTCTTATTCATTGATTATTTTGTTACACTAATCGAGCAACCTAGCATTGTATATATACCAGCCTAGATCCAAATCCTAGGCTCTATCAAGCGCCGAGAGGGATCAAATCTCCCGAGGTGCAAACCTCCTTTAGTGCAATACCCGAGAAGAGGT
>LPNX010275918.1:353424-405924 GCA_001517045.1 Pseudotsuga menziesii
TGAACGTTACATCACGTGACAAGATCTCCCCCATAATATTCACTTTCACTATTAGTTTTTGCCGACATGTTAGTAACGTTACATCACGTTACATCATGTGACAAGATCTCCCCCATATTGGGCTGTAGAGCGCCTCTCGGCGCAATGACCCCTTACATACCCTCATCATGGTCATAATGATCATTGACATAGTCTCCTTTTCCAGGAAAAAAGTCATTATATTGATATTTAGAGTTGGAAATCAAATATACATTTGTCTATCTTATTTAGACACAAAATGTAAGAAATACACTTCAACACATTAATCAAAATACAAACAAGTTTGTTGTTTCCAATATTATAGTTTTCCTTGGTATATCAACTTGAGCATTCATCAATAACAACTTCAAGTCTTCATTATCTGAAAACTTAAATAGTAAGCCAAAAAATAAGGTCTACTAGAACCAATGTTGTTTGAATTGTTATTAATTGTACATATTTAGTATAAAGAGCTTTCAACTTTTGATGGGAGAATTTCCCCTTTGAATTCTTATTCAATAAAGGTACCCTCTCACAATAAGAGTGCTTCTTTAGAAAGTTGATATGCTTTCATATTAAATTCTCAATAAATGTGTGATTGAAGAAATTCAAAAGTACTTTTAACCTCTTGCACTTTATCCATAATAGCTAAAAGACCAAAATTTTCAATTCTAAATTATTGATTACCCTAGTCCATTAACACTTTCCTTTGTTCTTTTGCTATGTTCTTCAACAATCACAATGCATAAAATTAAACATAGTTATTAGTCCCTTTCCTAGTTGCATATTTCAATAACAAGTAACAATTTGAGTGAAATAAAAGACAACCCATGCTCCATAAAATCTAGGTATTCCTTGGCATGCTCCATCGAAGAATCCCATGGCCTACTATGATCTATACTTAGCATTATTAAAACTTTGGTATTCTTCACTTTTGGTGGTCTTCGACTACCTTCCAAAGCAACCTTAGCTTATGTGCCACTTTGAGCAGGTGCGGAAATTAACTCGTGTAATATCATTTGATCCTTGGTTAATCAAATTCCATATATGACATAATAGGGTAGAGCTTTATAAGCAACTGCAATTCTGTCAATTACTCAATCAAGTAGACAATCCACTAGTGTTTGCTTATCCCAATTATTCTTACCATATGTGATTTATATAACTTCCTTCCAAATTGATCTTGTACATGGGAAATACACAAATAGGTGATCCAACTTCTCATTAGATTTGCATAAAATACATCTACCTGACCCTATCCAACCTATCTTTTGTCCATTGCCCCAAGTGAGAATTCTATAATCCATCGCCAACCATAGATTTTTTTTTTTAACGGGCATTCCATTTTCCAAATGGTTTTCCACCACCAAATCCTCTCAACAACCAATTCCTCGTTTGTTTTAGTAGAATACCCCAACTTAATAGTATGGACCCTAGTGCTTGGATTCTTGGGACCACTTAAGTTGGTCTTCCTCATTTGACAATTTGATTGCACGGTGTTGTAAAGATTTACATATTGACTCCATTCCTCAACATTGATTTAAGAACTCTACTGTACCCCATCCTTGTAGCCAAACGTCCCTCACCTGTTGTAAATCTCTCATTTAAATGATAGATCCCTTGTTCCTGTAATGACTCCAAACATGGATTTGATAGTTTATAATTACCCTTACAAGCAATCCAAAGGTCCTCCCCTAGCATTCCCTAATCATTAACATAGTCTACTTTGATCAATCACTTGATAACTATTTATATGTAACAACCTCATCTATATGGGGTTAATCCATGGACTAGTCATTAGACCAAAGCATTGCTAAATTGATTGTTGGAAAATATCAACGAGTTAGTGTTCTAAATTTATTCTGAGAGGGACTAAGTAATGGAAAAGGTGGTCGTTGGGTCCGATTCATTTGAGTTGTATTGTTTTTCTTCTTATACCATTCAAGGTAGAGTATACTACACTATAATCGTTGTACATTTGTAGTTTTTCAAAGAATACAATTAGTTTTATTGCAAATTTGAATCTCTCATACGTTTTTATGTAAGATCTTTTCAATTTCTTTTGAATGTCTATAGTTTGATAATCATCTTTATAAAACATGCATGTTTTGTAAATGTTGAAATTATTACTAGCTAAGTGCTAGCTTGCTATGTTGGTGTTAACACTTGGACATTGATTGAGAATATTAGTGCATACTATAATAATCAATGTATTATGTTGCCTCCCAAACCTACACTACAGATGCTACAAAGTCCTTTAACAAAGTGCAACCCTAAGAGTGCTTAGGAAGATATCCCAATGTCATCACAACATTGTTGACTCTCGCTTTAGGCCAATTCTTTTTTGCAATAAGGGGGAAATCATAAAAATATTAATTTTGATGTTTTCTTTAGGAATAAAATGGATGGTGGGATTTGCTAAGACTAGTGCCTATCTTATTGGGTTATGGTGTTGAAACCAATGAACAAGAGGGTTCAGAAATGATGAAAATATATAGCTAGACTATTAACAATATGCTCTAACCAACCACATGGATCTTCTTGAATATGCAGAGATCAAAGGGGGGCCCTTCCAAAGTTGCACCTCACAACACTTGCAAAACAACCAAGTATAACATGCAAATAAAAAGGGACAACAATTGCCTCCCAATATGTAGAAATGACAACAATAATATGCATTAGAGTAATGATTACAATAAGTATAGAGAGGGTGAAAGCTCAACCATAATATCATCTTATTGGATTAAAATTGTTGTTCTTCAAAGATTAGACTAACAATTAGTAAGAGTAATTCCAACTCTTGAATCAATTCCTGAAAAATATGCAAATATGAAAACCTCAAATTGAACCCATCCTTATTACAATCCTCACAAATATATTTAAATAAGTGCTTAGAGGGAATCACCTTTTTTCCATCCATCCCAAGCAAATGATAATTATCTTTTATTTATAATTTCCATCTTTTGTAAACCCTAAATTAGGATTCAAGTTTTTTAGGATTTAAAGAAAAAAATGATATTCTAATCCCTAAACTTGGTGTTTAGGGCATCCTTAAGAGACCTTTAATTATAACACACCCCCTCTTGAGTTAGAATTACGTTTTACATTTGACATTCCTTAAGCTTAGAGGTCTAATTATGACTTGGGACCCTTTTCCATTTTGAATAGATCCATTTTCCACTTGTTATTTCTCTATTCCATGAGATCTTAAATTATGTGTTCATTCTTTGCTTGAGGGGTTGGACCATGTTAGCAATACCGCATGGCATTTATTCATTCAAGGGGCTCTCCAAATATGTATAAAATGCCTCGAACAAAGTGCCCTTACCCTAAATACAAATGTGAAATATGTCTCCAAATGTGTGGAGTACACCTCAAATAATGTGTAATGCCCCAACGAACCTCTTCTAACCATACAAATGCTTCTAACACCACATGGAACCTTTCTAAGGTATTCCTCCTTAGGCCCCTCTCCTTGCTACATGTCATACTTTGGGTCTCGAATAAGGCAAGGCGTTTTCTTTTTTGGGTAATGTTTGACCCCTATCTTTCCATAATCATGCCTTGGTCACCTTCCATGGTAGGGCATTCATTTCTAAGTCTCCTTTTTAGCTCACATCAGCTATCCATGCAGTATTGGGCCCTATGTTTATTAATGATGTAACAAATGGTAGTGTAGGTTATGTATCCATAACTCAAAATATGTTTCCAATGTGCCTAAATGGAACCTCAAGGTGAAATATGCCTTCAATAGATACTCCATCATACCAACAATACTCCTCTACACCTTTGTTCTTACCTTAGATGATGAATGGTGATCAAGCAAGATAAAACAAGGTGCATGGCCTCCAAATATTTCCCCACAACCTATAACTTCCATTGAACTCCAAGGATCTTCTATTATGCTTGATGAGAGAAGAAATTCCATGAAAATACAAAATGAGACATGCATTTTTAGGGGTAACAATTTGGCTCCACATTAGGATTGTGACCCCTTGTAGTGTGCGTGATAACTCTAGAATCATTGCATGATGTACTTGCAAGGTGAATCAAAGAAATGGTTGTTTGTGATGGGATGTATCAAAAACTTCACACCCCTTCATATGCTACACAATGCCTTCAATCCCAATTTATTACAAAAGGTTTGTCAAGAATGTTCATCTAATTATCAATTCTCAAGGGGATTTATAGATGAGGCATGAGCCCAACATGCCAAGAAGAGCATAGTATAAATGGAATCCAGTGATCATGATCATCAAGATTATTCTTCTTATCCTACTCTCCAATATGAAGATGCAATGCTAAGAGAAATCGAAGATCCAATGCAACAACATTATAAACTAAACAAAAACATGAGATCCTCCCTTGCGTTTCACAACAAACTAGAACAAGACTACATCAAAGATCCTACAAGAATAGGTTGGAACATTTGTCGATGCGACCGACACCTAAAGTGAATATTGTTGATAGAGGAAGGCATGAAGATCACACCATTGTTGGTATGTGGTGCTATGTGCTTGCTTAATCTAATGTTGGGTAGGATTGGTATAAAAGTCACCTTGGATACATAAAGACAACCCATCATCATCCATGAATCATCATCGTACACTACAACTTGCCTCTATAAATGCTCCATTAACCTTTCACTTTTGTTGCTATGTCGATAATCCATTTGTGCCTCAAGAAATAAAGGTTTAGAAGGCAACTCCAAGGTAAACTTGAAAAAGTTTCAACACTATCTATCAAACCTTCACATGAAGCATGCCATGAAAATTAGATCTTAGAAAACATCAACTCATGACTTAGGGGTTAAATATGTTGCAACCCTAAAAATACACCTCCTTCTTGATTTTCTTTTACAAATAAAGGGTACAAGTTATAGATATCAAGGAAAAATTCTTCTATTGTAATGTGATGATAATGTATTTTATGCTACAAAAAAATTGCTCCATTAATGAGGCAAGATGCATCACATATATCAACATCTTTTGACTCTCTAAAACTAAGGTAAATAAAATCTTAATTCACTTTTCAAGAATCAAGAATTTGCTATTAAGGTTGATTTGAAAGGGAAAGTGCAAATTCATATCTTTTGCCACCAAGCTTTCAATATTTGTGGCATTGATGGGATCTTCGTGGTCAAACCAACAATCAACATCCCATTTATGCCTTCCAACCAAACAAACATTGCTTATGTCATCATGAACTTTGTTTCCATGTTCTTCATTTGAGATAATGGAAGCAACTAAAATTTCTTTGTCCTCCAAGGATTTGTCTACATGATCTATCTCTTTCAACTCTCCATCAATTTCATCATCATGTTCATAAATTTGAAAAGGAAATTCATTATAACTTACCAAACACTTGACTTCCTCGAAAAGGATGATGGTTGTTGGAATGTCCTTCTCATGCACGTGTACATCAATATGCATGATGATTCTTTCAAAACAAGATGGAATGCATAGTTTTCAATGGAATATTCACCATTAACATCTTCATGAAACACTACAAGGTCTTCAAGAACTTCATCATGCTTCTCATCTTGATAAGAAATCTCATGTTCAAATGACTCATTTGATGGAAGAGTAGTCTCCCACTATGCAATGTGAGTGAAATACTAACAACCAACCATTGATAGATCAATGGTATATTGTTGCACTTGCAACAGATTTGAATGTGATTTTTCATTGCACTTTTTTTTGTCGTCGTTTTGACATTGACGAAAAACCGTTGAAAGACTGAGAAACCAAGGTCGCCATGTGGATTCCTTTGGTGCTATTTATTTCTCTTTTTTATTTTTATATTTTTAGGATATTGCATTGGTATTTCAACTATCGTTCATTGATATAGCAATGAACCTGCATCGATACACTTGATTTTCAACAACTTTGGCCAACTTTGAATGTTGATGTTGCAACAGATACCTATTGATAGTGCAACGATTTTTCGTTAGTACATAGACAACAACACATAATTTTCAACAACTTTGGGAAACACATACTTTTCAACAACTTCTCAATGAGTTTGATACATGAATCCACACCTAGTTGATCAAAATATTATTTTGTTGCCTGCAACCAATGACAAATAAAGTTCATACCAATTTCATATTGAACACAACTAACAAATTGTAGCTACGATTACGTTTGACATACAATCATTATCATTCTTACATGTACAATTATCTGGAGGTTTCCTCTTAGGTTGACAAGGAGCATATCTTTCATGCACTCTAAATATTGAACAGCTCTGAGGTTTAAAAGAAAACACCACAAAACAAAACCGAAATGACAATTTGGGTAATACACAGCTTAGATTGAGCAATTCGAATCTAGAGTCATTCTTGGCCCTATCGTGGCCAAAATGACTCAACAACAACCCACAACAACCCAAAATTTGTGGAGAACCCATCAGCGATTTCTCAACTACGTGAGGAAAGGAATGCAACCTGCGTGAAGGTGAATTCACATGCCCAGACCCACAACGTGAAGAGAACTACACACAACAAAATCCCAAAAACAAAATTCACACATAGCAAACTTCCATCCTGTTTTAGAGAGAGAGCCCAACATGGATGCTTGATGATGAGGGAAAACGTCCAGGGCCCAAAATCGTGAATGAGAACTACCCACAGCAAAATTGTGAAGGTAAGGCCGCTCTCCCAGTTCTCTGCATGAGGAAAAAAAATGAAGAATGGGGGTTGTGCTCCCTTCTCCTCCTGCCCACGTGAGGATGAACGTGCTCCTTGGTAGAGTGTGTGTGTGGGCAAGGACTGACAGTCTTGCCACACACCACTGCCCATGCAATAACTGCCCCAACTAACTCCAGAGTATTTAATTTGGTAGTTGAAACAAGAATAAGACAAAAAAAAGGTTGTTGAATGAGACAAGGGATAAATGGTGAGTGAGACAAAAGATAGGTGGAATCTAAATGGGTTTATCAATTGACACTTGGCTGTTCCCGAATGGCTCCCAAGGGTTAGACACCCCCCCCATATCGTTAGGAAATCATGCCCTTTTCATCATGGTTGCATTGACATAGCTGGTTGTGGGTATTTTAATTAAAATGCATATTTACACGATGCCAAAATTATAATGTGCCGGATAGAACGATACACCATCAACAACGATTTTTAATCGTCGGAACATAAAACATTAAATCGATGGTGGGGATTTTGCCTTTAGCTCCACACCATGATTAATTACAATATATACATCATATACATTTTAATGCAAACGGGGTTAGAACCGGGGTGTTACACTATTATGGTCTCCCATTCATCTACTGGACCACAAACAAACACCAAGATCAAATTTATATACCTATCGCCTCCAAAACCACCAGACCCCTTGTGGCCTGAGTTACCATGACCACTACTCCCTCTTCTCAAATTACCTCTCTGTTGCATAGCCATTGTTTTCTTAACACCACATAGAAGACTCTTGCAGAACAATAAAACCCAAAAATGAAAACAGAGAGCCAAAAACTTCAAATATGGTTCCATACTCCAATCACCCTACGTATAAATTCGCCACACCACACATGGGAGCAGTCCATCCAGTACCCAAACATGAATGTACCATGTCTTGTGTTCCATCCTTCCCTTAGCTCAAGGATTCGTCAACCCAAATGCCATTAAAATAACAATTAACAATAAACTGGGCATATTAACGTAGAACATGTCTCCCATCCACGTCTCGGTGCATGGGTTAATGCATGCCATGATCTGCACGTGCCAACACTTGGCTACCACCCTCATACAATGTTTTTTGAACACCACACATAATAAAACCCGAAAATGAAAACAGAGAGCCAAAACTCCAAATCTGGTTCCATACTCCAATCGCCCTGCGTATAAATTCACAACACCACACACAAGAGCAGTCCATCCAGTCTCCAAACATGAATGCACCATGCCCTGTGTTCCATCCTTCCCTTATCTTAAGGATTTGTCATCCCAAAGGCCATTAAAATCACAATTAGCAATAAACTGGGCATATTAACGTAGAATATGTCTCCCATCCACGTGCCGGTGCATGGCATAATGCCTGACATGATCTGCACGTGCCAACACTTAGCTACCGCCCTCATCTGGGGAGTGCTTGTAAGATGTTGGTACCAGTGACAAAATTTATTAACTTTCAAGGTAACTCCAGAACATCACAATTCATAGACTTGTGGCTGAATAACATGAGTGTTGATAATAATATGCTTGATATCGAACAACTCAAGATAATTTTGCAACCAAATTCTGTAACATTAGTAATGTAGCAAAATAGAACTTTTTAGAAGCTTATATGTGTTAAGTTGAGATCAATTTAACTATCTCTTTGCAAGTATACCATAGCTGATTTATACTCTCAAAAGGATCACAAGTACTTGCAATTTCAAATATATCCCCAAGCGTTACTTACCTGAAGTGCATGTTAAGTTTTTAATGGTTATACAAGATCTAATAACATTTAGCATCATAACCATATGCAAAAGGATCACTGAAAGATAGACAAGTACAGGCACACAAAAGAACACAAAGATTTTTCTTGGGAAACCCTCATGGGGAAGAAAACCCAGCAAAACGTCCTCTATATAGATGTATCAAAAGTACAATACAAGACCCCAAACAGGTGCTCCATCTCCCATTAGATATGTCTCACTCTCTCTCCTATGCGCTATACGCAAGTGAGTGTGTGTTCAAATGAGGAACACAACTCCTCTATCTATACTCTTTATGTCACTTGTTTTTTATCCTAACAAGTTGACCCCACTAAACTGACTGGGATGACTTCACCTAGGAAGACTCAAAACAATATTATACTATATTCATTAGGGTACTATTGACCCGAATTACAATGGAGGTTGTACCTCATGACTCTGTGATAGCCAAATACAGGTAGGCTCTGTCAGTTTCCTTAGTGCACAGTTCAGAGCACATCACTTCCGAGGTTATTGATGAAGTCAGTAAGTTGAAGGAAGATGTGCAAAGACGGGTTGAAGAAGTAAAGAAAGTATACCAAGACTTTTAATCAAATCTCAACATGTCAGTATCTTCATCGTAAAGTGTCTCGGGATGAGCCACATGTGAGTGTTGGTGGCCTGTTGGACCTAGCTAAATTTTGGGACATTTTGGGTACCAATTTTGAGACAGTAGTCAAAGTGTGAACATAGGTATGGTGAAGTGGTTACGCAAAGTCGCCAGCTCTGAAGAATCAACCAAGTATTAAGGAAATCCAGTTGTTTTGACGAATTCCAATGGAAAGGTTGGTTAGGTGGTTAGGAATTTTTTCCACTTACATTTATCGGATCGAATAGTGGGTGCAGGAGAAAAAGATCGTCGATGGGACTATAAATATGTAATGGGTTGGAATTTTTGGGGTTAAACAGTTTTTGGGAGAGAATCATATTTGTATCTTATCGAAGAAATGTATTGTTTTGTTGAAGTCTAAGCCAAGATAGAGTCATAAAGATGATTATTGATCTATAGGCTATGTGCGTGGATCTGATGTAATGAAGTTTTGAGGATATGTCTGCAGGATGTGTGCACAGACTAAAGTGTTCGAGTTGCAACTCTTCACTAATAGCGAGCACTTTTGTGTTTTTTCTCGTCTTAGGTTTTCACGTTAAAATTTATGGTGTCCATTATCTTTGATGTGTGTTGCTTTGTTAATTGTTTCATAATGGATCAATGGATAAATATAAGTGATGAATGGACGAAATAATAACTGAATGAATATCTATGTTATAGTGATTTTACTTAAATGTCATCTTTGATGTGTGTTGCTTTGTTAATTGTTTCATTATGGATCAATGGATAAATATAAGTGATGAATGGACGGAATAATAACTGAATGAATATCTATATTATAGTGATTTTACTTAAATGTCAGATGAATTTGAACATCTCTATCGCAGTTGTTGATCTATTGAAGTTACGGTTGTTGAAGCCCTATCTGTATTGTATGGTGAAGTTCCCCTTCATTACTGCAGAACCTTGGTTCCTACAGTTCCCATAGGTACTTTGGGTGATACCTCATTTGCTCTACAGGTGTTGTTGAAAGGGATAAAACCTTTTCGAGCTGGTATCTTGGGTTTTGTTGGTATGATGTTGTGTGAACCTGGGTTGTGTTAAGATTGTGTCAACAAGACTTCAATTAAAACTAGTGGTGGAATTCACATGACTAAATTTGGATTTGATTGTATTTTGACTTTGTATTTATGCTCTACATAGCAAAATAATATCATAATGTGCAATAGGATTTGTTTGTCTAACTGGGATTAGACTATTATATGTAATCCGACTTTGGGGTTAGATTATTATGTGTAATTCTGCTTCCTTGTATTTTAACTTTATATGAATTATGTGCAATTGTGTGCAATTTGGCTATTTTGCATTCAAGTTATGTTTAAATTATGTGCAATTGTGTGAAATTCAACGGTATTGTATTTTAATTTTGTTTTAATTATATGCAATTGTGTGTAATTTTGTTTTGTTTTATTATGTGCAAATTGGTGTGTATTTTATATAATTTGGCATGTGGAATGATGTGAATTTTGGTTTTAATTGAATTATGCATTTGCTTAGTGAGGTAACTAACCACATTATACTTCATTATATTGAGTGCAATTGAACATGTCGAACAATATGTATTTTCACTATGTCTTAATTATGCTTATGTTTAACAAATTCTTTTATAGTTAATTACTTCATCGTGTTAGACTATATATAAGATGAAGTCACAATTTAATTAAAAAATTAAATTAAATTCATAAACAGAAGGCTACTAAATAGTCATATAAGCAAATCTGGTCAATGTTTAGAGTCTACTCTTTTAGATTGGCATGAGCATAAGTTCTTATGGGAGCACAGTCTTGGGTTGACATTTTAGTCAAGAAATTTAATGAATAGAGTTACTTTCTCAAGTGTAAACTCATCAACTTTTACTATCCATATCAATGTATTGGAAAGTAATCACACGTCCATATGGTTTGGTTTTTAATAGATTCAAGGTCAAGCGCATTACAATATCTAATTTATGACTCTATGTTTGTGTAATGCCACTTATTGAGTGCCTGTTTCAAGAATAAAGTGGTTGTTTTGAGCATAGGATCTTCTTGTTATGAAAACTGTATTAACTTTAAATTTATATATATCAAGTGTTGAAAGCCTTACTAAGAAGCCAATAACTATCATTGATTAAATCACATTTCATGTGATCTTTTCCAAGTGTATGTTGAAACAATTACATGATCTTTAGGATGAAGCCAATGACATCAAGTGAGCTCTATAGTCACCTGTATCAACCATTCATGTAAAATAGAGATAAACAATTTCACTTATTAGTGTTGAAAATATCAAAAAGTAATTTCTGACCTTGCGATATAATGCAAGTTTTCTAGGTTGACTATAATATCTCTGTAAGAAATAATGATCTTTTACATTGCCAATAATATCATAATATATTTGAAAAAACGAATATTTTTCCTAAAATATCATAAGTTGATACAAAAAAATCGCCATCCCACACATAAGTCTGCTATAATGCTGAAACTTTGACTTTTTAAAACTCATTTTGAAAAACAGGTCAAAGGAGAAAAGGAGGCATCTACTATTTTCCATCAAGCTAAAGGAGGTATCAACTATTTTACTTCCCCATCTTCCTTTTCATTTCTCTTCAGCTCGCCATTGATGTTCATAATGTTCTCGTCCTCCACTTGAACCTTCATAGGGCATATGAACGCACAGTTCAACAAAATCTTAGCAAACGACCAATAGAAAAAGAAAGAAAATAGGGCAGAATTTAATGATCTTGAAGGAGATTTAAGCATTATGAGATACCTTGATGTTGTTGGATTTAAGGTCGAGCGAGTCTATTGTAGAGGCGTAAGAGTTGGGGTATTCTTTAACATCCACAGGAGTTGAAGCCATGGATTTCGTGTCATGCACATAAGAGTGATTCGGGGCATTAAGGAGCTTATGCAGGTCATCCTGCACGTTGATAAGTTGCTGCACAGTGCTCAAAAGAGGATTCATTGACATGTTTCAAATATCTTGCCCTGTGCAAATAATGTAGTTATTTTCTTGTATAATATTTAATGACCAAGTTCAAGTTGTGGAGAAATTTGCTTTTAAAAATTACAATGGAAACAAACAAATCACAAATTGCTTACCGTATTTTAACGCGAAACAGTAGCTCTAGAAAAAATGATTGCAGATTGACAGATTGATTGCAGAGTAAGAATGAAAAATGCTCTTTACAACTCGATGCAAAACAAGTAGAAGCAGAGGACATGAAAGTCATAGGTGTTGGGGGCATCAAGGAGTCGATAGGTTCAAAAATCATGCATTAACTCTCTATGTTTACATGATCACTCGTTCTGACATATTTTTCATTATGTCAACCCAAGGTGGCAAAGGGGAATTCTAACTAACAACGCAGAGCTACATATGGAGGAAGCAATATAAACTCTTGATAGGTCAATTGAGGAAATTAATGTGAAGACTCAGAGAACTATGTCGATGCAAATAATTGAGAGAATAGACTACTCCTAATAAAATTGCACTAGAGCTTTTAATTTCACTTTGAGATTGCAATTTTTAATTATTTGGAAAAAATAATTATTTTTTTCTAAGTAATATTGATTAAAATGAGCATGGCACATATGTGGAGGGAAAAGATATATTATTTTATCCTAAATACTCAAGAATAAATTTAACTAAAGGCGAAGATCTAAAAGTCAATGAGCAAATAAGGCTCATATGTTGATTACAAAGTAAAGCACATGGATCAAGAACCTTTTGAGGAAAAACTATTTGGTAAAATGGGAAAAAGAATTCAATCCATGGTATTTGGAAAATGTTTTGTCCGTTTACCCTTTTAGTTGGTCTTTGCCCCATGGTATTTAGCAATGACACATGGTATTTGACACTTTTTAGTTTTTTTCCTCTTAAAAAACTGGATGCAACCCACTTAAGCAAAATTATTCAAAAATATTGTTATTATTTTTGTAAATTGAGAGGAGATCTAAGCCATTGATGGCTTGCTCTTCTTGGGATCATCCAAATGAGAAAATATATTTTATTGCAACCATTTTTTTTTTACTCTTAATGAGCCTAAGGTGCCCTTCTTATGTTTTAAAAGAAAAGGTATTAGCTTTAGTAAATGGTCCGAAATTTTATGAGAATAAAACCTTGCTATCTTTTTGGCTAGTACTTTGTGCTTTTGGAGAATATTTTTGGTGTCACTTGGACATGTTCCAAGCTATTGATTTGGGTAAATTAAGTTTCTAGGACGGTAATGTTGGATTGCATTATTTGATTGATCGATATTATGTTAATAGAATTGTAATTAATGGTTTTCCTTCTTCTTTTCAATGTTAATTAACATATTGATTTTAATTAAAAAATTGACCTTGATAACACTTGTTGCCATAGTTTCATGTGGATTGTGTTTACCTCTTATTGAGCTAGGGTTATAGGTATTGGCAAGGGATTGAAGATCTTCAAGTCACGCTTTTATGGAATCCACACATTTGGATTGATTGTGTTCCTCCTCTTGGTGGATGCTCAACCACTTTTATAGAGCCCCTTCATGTTTCTTGACTCCATTTTCCCCAATTTTCTTCTACCATGGCACTAGTCTACACAACTAATTTGATGGTGTGATCTTCCCAACGTTTTCTTCTACATATTTTTTTGAAATTCTTCTATTTACCACTTCATATGCTTGGAATAATAATTTTAAAAAGATCTTGAATGAATTAAAATTTCCTAGGATAACAATTTAATCATCATATTTTGAAATCTTGGATCTATTAAAAATGAGCCAAAATCTTTATTTTTAATCAACTCTCAAATATGTTTTAATGGCATTTTATTGCAAATAAAAAACCTAAATACAATAATAGATTTCATTAACTTTCATTTCAATTCGATTTTGTAATTGTTATTGTTATTCTTGTGCAAAACAAATATTATATGTCTACTATGAATAACAAACTTTAAACCAAGATCTAAAATTTTAATAAGATCATTTGAGCCCCAACGATTTGGTTGAAAACCCTCCCAAATTATGCAAATCGATATTTCCAAGAAATATTCATTTGACACAATTATAAAATCGTTTTAATGCTTAAGAAATCGTTTTAATGCTATGTTGAGTAGATCGTTGCAAATCAACGCCCTTCTCTTTTAGCCACTTAGATCGAAGTGTGAAATATCATTAAAGTTTTATCATGTTTTTCCTCAAGGATGAGCTAAAATCCAAACGTTCCACTTCTTCTTCTTCTTTTTCTTTTTTCAGTACTGGGGAATCGGTAACTGGGTGGTTTTGGTACTTGCGTGACATGGGGTCCATTCTCGTCGGCTGCCACTATAACCCCAGGTGCGTCCACACAGCCCGCAAGCATGGGGCATGGATAAGTCTAGGTGAGATTTGAACTTGAGACCACCTTTACAACATTCCTTCATTTACACGGCACTTGCCAATCAGTCTACACCCATGTAGGCCCAAATGTTCCACTTGTTTTCATCTTAACTACAATTTGTTTGAAATCTTTCATCAAGGTTGAAATCAACATCTCTTCTTATGGCTTAGAGGGTCATTATAATCCATTCCATACATTGAAGTTTATAAGGGTAAGGGCTTGATCAAGATTTACTTTTATTTGACATTTCGCGAGTACTGATTTGACGAATATCTCCCTCATATTTTCATTATTAGATCATTGATCATTACAATTACCCCAAGAGTAAGTTAATATATTTCAAATTAAAAGAAGACCAAGATTTCTTTTGAATATTTATTGGTATTTAAATATTAGTGTGATCCTAATTTTATTTGAAAGTTGGTATTATGTGATAGGAAGAGTTTTGTATCTTAAAAGGTGGACCCACTTTGATTGATAAATCATACATCGTTTGGTATCATTTGCATGAAGAGGGAGAATTTATTTGACAAAATAAAATATTGGACGTCTTCTATTGGATAAAGCTTCTAACAATTGTTGGCATGGGATGCATCTTCCTCAACATATTATTGTAAATGAATAACCTTTTGTAATTTGGGGCATCAAAAACCATTAAGACTGGTAAAATATTTTTGAACAAGTCTTTTTCAAGACTTGAAGTCACCTATTGTAACAAGCTATCAAGTCATTACTTGTTGTATCATGCAGCATAAATGAGCTAGAGTGATTTTGATCATTGGCCATTGTGTTTTTGGGTTGATTTTGTTTCTTGTTGTATCATGCAACATAAATGAGCTAGAATGATTTCGATCATTGACCATTATGTTTTTGGGTTGAATTTGTTTCATCTTAGCTAGATCCCCTTGTGCAATTGTGGGGAATAACTTGTTTCATCCTTTGTGGATTTGGAGCAAGTACAGTGATTATCATCATTGGTTACTCTATTGGTAAACACTTTGTCTCATGGCATGAATTGACTAATATCTAATTTAATCCACATAACATTAAGTCATTAATAGGAGAAGCGTCATCTTCTCAACATCTAAGTGAATTATCTATAAGTTTAATCTTGCATCTTATGTTCTAATAAATTAATTATTTTTTAATTTGATGATGTTAGTTTATAGCATTTGATATAAATCATTGCATAATTTGCAAAGTACTTGATTTTATATCATCGATGTTGATGTTTGAGTAAAATCGAAGAAGCTTGAACTTTAAAACTTTTACCAATCAATTTCAGCACATGTTAATCTCATAAATCAGCGACATGTGAATCTCATTAATATATCAACCACATAAATCATCTTCATAAATCAACCATGTAAATCAATCAACCATGAGAGACAAGATATACCCTGGGAAAACCCTCCAAACACGGAGGATGAAAAACCCAACAATTCTTTGAGTATGATATATAGATTTGCAGAGAATGGTTTACAACACATAAGCAGATTGCCCAATAAGAAAGATCACCACAACAGTAGAGAAGAGAGATCCATTATAACCCTACAAAAACAATTGTATGCAACTGCATTGAACTTGCCATATGCCTAACATATTAATAACAAGCCAAAAACCCTACCATGCATAAGGTAGCGCATAGGAGGCTTAATAAACATACTAAGAACACCACATAGTGCATTCACAAGGAGGAGCTAACTAGAACTCCCTCCATGTAAACATTTGCGCCCTTCCTTTCCTCAATTAGCTTTAACTGAATACTCATTGTCTTGAACTGAAAGTGAACTTACTTGAACTGAATGTTAACTGTCTTGAACTGAATGTTTAACTAACTTGAACTCAATGTTAACTTGAACTAAATGTTAACTAACTTGAACCGAATGTTAACTTACTTGAACTCAATCTTTAATTGACTCCTGATCACTTAGTTAATAGGTTAACTTAAGTGTCATCGTTGCTTCCTCTTAGTGTCATCCATGCACAATTTCTATTATTAACATTTGCATGGATCTCTTTAGTTAACTGGAGCATGCTCATTTATGAAAATTAAGCTCTTCTTTACTTAACTGATTACATTCATTAATAGTTCAATTGATGTTTTGACTAAGGCATTCATATTTTACTGAAGCTTTATAACTTGAGTTCACTCAGACATTTGCATGGGCAATTCGAATTCCCTTTCTCTATGCTTTATCTAATTATCATTAATAATTAATGCATGGTCCATATGTGTATTATTTATCCATCTTATCAGATCATACTCAGAAGAATTATTCCATACATACTGATGAGAATATATATTACCTCGAGCCATATAGTCATATTCTAAAGTAATTCACTCAAAGGGCTAGCTAATCCCTAAAGGAGACGTATAACACTCAGTAGCCATGACTAGCAATGTATTACATAGTATAAACACCTAAAAAACTGGAGCTCCATAGTCTTGATACAACACAAGACTTCAATCTTGATACAACAAATGATCATCTCCACAATTGGAGATCCATTCTCATGGGGTGTCGTCTATGAGAATCATTGACTTGATACAACACAAGTCTATACTTGATACAACACAAGTCCATAGTCTTGATACAACACAAGACCAGTCTTGATATTACTCACAAAACTCAGCTCGATATTACTCACAAGCTCTACAATACAACATCACCACCTCA
Source organism: Pseudotsuga menziesii (assembly GCA_001517045.1). Lineage (NCBI taxonomy): Eukaryota > Viridiplantae > Streptophyta > Pinopsida > Pinales > Pinaceae > Pseudotsuga > Pseudotsuga menziesii. Next base: position 370,545 of record LPNX010275918.1, read on the forward strand.
ATCATATGAGGATGCTTAAGACTTGATACAAAACAATGTCATGAATTGTTACCACACAAGTCTTGGAGAATTACTCTTGATGTTGTACAATCAAAAATTTATATGAAAATGATTTCTGGAAAGTTTGTAAAATTGATATATTGAAGTTGGTTCCCCCCTTTTTTTTCTCTATTGTTGAGCACAAGGTTGAATTCACCAGCTACAATGCTATTCTTAGTAATATTTGTGTCATTGAGTGTGTTATCACTCTAGGAGACTCCTCTAGGTTGCAGCTCGAGGATGCCTGGTAACTTAAATTTTTTATGGTTTTCTATGTGGATCAAGTCAGGTGACCTACAGGACCTCACACTCTCAAGACATGCATGAAACTCAATCAGGGATAAGGCTTCTAACTACCACTATTCAGAGGTTTGATAATATNAACACATTCAAGCATAAGCACAAAATAGACAAGAAATGGAAGCTGAACATATGATAGCAAAATAACTTATATTAGGTCGTGAGCAATATGAGAAGCTTGACAATAGTAATGGTCTACAGGTCTCTGAAGTCGAACATTTTCAATAGCATAAGTCTTAGGCTTTATAGCCTTTACAAAAATATTCAGATCCAGAAAAATTGGATTTGATTTACTAAAAATAGACAAAATAATTCTTTTTGCATAATTAGGTCAAAAAACCCTAATTTAACTACTAGTCTATCTAACTGTAGAACTCGTTCACTGTTTGAACCTTTTGATGACTGCAGTGAGTACTGAGGGTAAATCTGTAACTGGTTCACTATTAGATAAGCCACTGTTTGCTAAAACATGTAGGGTTTGTGACCCTTTCCCCTTTGATGTGTCTTCAAAAACTAGAACAAACCTCCTTTGATGGTGTAGTTCAGCAATATTAAGCTTTTACACTTCATCCTTGAGCTAGGTATATTTACCAAAACTAGTATTTTATGCAAAAATTGCTTTCTGCGCCTATTTCTGCTTTCAGTGGTTAAGGAGTCACTAATGAACCGCTTCAGCGTCCGCCTAAGCCACCAACAGCCCTGTTCTTGCAAAATTTGTAGGCAACCTCCCAAATTACATCCTTTTCAGTTTTACTATTGATATTCTAGTATTTCTTCAGCTTGCATAATATTTGAAACATCATGGGCTACCTCTGGATCCTGAAAGCTTGTTGGTACCTCTACTACGGTGTCCAGCGCAAGCTGCATTTGAGGGCTAGGGTTTGCATTTTTCTTCTGTAATCTCATTAATCTGATCATTCTATAAAGTCTGGTGTTGTCCTTCATCAGCCTCAGATTCCTTCTTTTCAATAGGACATACACTCATCTCTAGAACAAAATTGTGCAACTGCTTATTCCTCTTGGTCAAAATGACGTTATTCCTCTTTATCTCCCTGTCCAAAAACTCTAGTTCATGTATCTCCTCTAGCAGTTTGTTTACTATTTGAGACCTAGGTTTGCTTGAGGAGGTCTCTGCTCTTTGTTCATCCTGCTCTTGCTCAGGTGTTGGTGAAATAAACTCTTCATTTTTCTGTTGTAACCTGCCCTATTAGGTCAACTTTTGCCCTAAAAATTTGGCCAAACTGTTGAAAACCGGGGCTCAGAGATTCATTTTGTTCCCCAAATCTGTGATACCTATGTATAAATTGAAAGAGGTTTTTGTAGATTGGTTTTTTGTGAAAAGAAACTCTCTCAGTTTTTTGAAATTCGTTTCCATTTTCCATATATTTGTATTTCAAAAACATGTGTAAAACAAGGAAATTCTGAGATCCGAAAATTAGGGCTGAGAGATGGATTCGATTCTCCCAATCTGAAATACCTGTAGGAAAACTGAGAGAGGTTATTATTCTATGACATGTTAGGAACAAAAAAACCTCCGAGCGTTTTGCAAAATGATTCTGTAGTCGCTCAGAATCAACGTTTTAAAATGATGCATTTTCATAGTAAACCGCCTATTTTGGTGGCTTAGAGCACCCTGAAATTTCGGTCTTAACTGCCGAAAGTCTGCTTTCTGTGGCTTAGAGAGCGTTTTGAAATAACGCTTAGCCAGGAAAATCTGTGTTTTGAGTTTTTTGAGCAGGTCCTCCTCCCTGCACCTTTTAGGTGGTTAAGAGTATTTAGGGTTTTGTTTGCTAGCTGTCGAAAGCTGAGCTTTCGGTGGCTAATGAACCGCCAACACGTTCACCCAAGCCATCGAAACATTTTTTCTTCGACAACGTATCTCATTTTCTTTTGGTGGTCAACATTCTCCAGAAAACCCTTGTTAAGCTACCGGAACCAAATATTTTCGGTGGTTAATGAGCTGTTGGAAAGCTCGCCTAAGCCATCGAAAGTCATTTTACCAAAATTTTAACAAATAATGTAATGAGCGAGCTTTCGGTGGATAATATGGTCATGCGTTAAACTGTTAGCTGCTGGAAGCTAGGATTTTCGGTGGCTAATGAGCTCTTGAAAATCTTGCCTAAGCCACTGAAAGCTAAAACTTTAAAATTTATCAAATAACAAAACATCAGATATCCCAACTTTGTTAGTCACCCTAATGTCTTTCATAATATGACTTGAAATCTTCATCCTATCAAAAAATAAATTGTATGAGTGAACTTATTGAAAATAAATTTATTTTGGGAGATAACAGCTGGCTCCTACTTGGGGATGGGAACCTCCCTGTGAGGTCCCAAGAACCCCAGACCAAAATGTCTTTCCTGAAAAAGAATAATTAACGCCATCTTCTAGTGTTCCATTGGGCATGGAGTCATTTGTCTTTTATAACTGATCCCCTGCAACCTGCCTGTAGCCCGCTTTGCTTATTCATGAAAAGAACTGAAAATGACCTAGCTGCTCATATTAAGAGCTTATTTTCCTATCTATTCCTACTCCTAATTCTAACCAGTAGAGGGTTCTTATCACGTGACATCATGCTTCCAATGAATCCATGTCAGAAACTGATCTGCTGAACTTATCATTGATCTTGACCCGAAAAATAAATGAAACCATAGCATGCAACAATGTAGTTTCAAAGGGTGACAGAACCAGCTATCATCTGACAAAAATCTTTTGATCTCTATGCTTCTTATAAGTTCCAGATAGTCAGCAACAGGGTCATAAAATCCAATAGGAAATACCTTTTTATGCTGCTGATCTTTTCCTTCACTGATGTCAATGTTGAATGTAGACTACTCAACCTTTGTCTGATAAAATGCAAGCTCAACAACTGATCTGAATCTTTCTGCTCCCATTCACGTAATCTGAATTCATCATGATGATAGGCTGGCTTATCACAGCTAACAATTTCCTCTTCCACAATAATATCTTTGCAGGATATACCAAAACTAAAAATATCTTTATTGGACTTTTGAGCAGCAGATTCGTAACAAGCATCTTTGACAACATGCACACATTGTTTACCATCTATCTGTTGAAAAGAAGAACTAGATGAAATTTGAGTAAACAATGAGTCTTCACAAATTCTAACATCTTCTTCCTCATCACTGCATTGGTCAAATATAGGAGTATCAGCAACCAAATTTTGAAACAGATCTGGAAAAATATTACCTGGTTCCTTGTCATAATTTGAAGCAACATATTCATAAGGAGAAGGAAGATCTTCCCGATGTTCTAGCTGGAGATTAGATAGTCCCTGAAAATCTAGTTCCTCATGGTTACTGCAACTTCCCTTGATTTGCAAATCTGGAAACTGTGAGCTAGCTTGACTGATTTCAATGATCATTTGACCAACAAAAAGCTGATCATTTCCATGTGTAGTTAAAGAAATCAATTCCTCAGATTCACCACAATTAGATTTAATGATGGTAGGAAAACCTTCAACTCCTTTATAATTCATTTCTAGTTTATGTTTATGGGAAAGTACCTCATCGTGAAGATCATAAGAGATATGAGGTAGCTCTTGAGGGAGATATTCTTCTCTATTTACTTTTTCATCCTGAGAATGCAACTTATATTCTTCACAACAATTATCAAATGCAAATCATCTGAATAGTACCTTTTACAGTGCTCAGTGAATGCTCAGTGAAAATCTTTCAATGATGAAATGTTGGAAGGATGTAAAGAAAAATACCATTGACGTGCATCACCATATAATGAATACATGAACATCTTCATGCTGCTGATCTAATAGATCCATGCATTCGTGAAACTTAAGGAGGTGTTTTGCAGGATTGTCTTCTTCCTCCTCTTTGAAGATAGGTAGAAAATCTCCCCATTCTGACATATCTGGTATTGGATGTGGGAAACCAAGAACTGGAGAGAAGTCAAGAGGTGTAAACCTCTGAGCCAACAGAGTAGCAAATGATTTTGACATCTTAATATTTTGGAGTCGCCAGGGATGAGATCTCCAAAAGTGCTTGAAAATTCCTCAACCCTAAAATTTTCTGATGTATCTATAAATTCTTGAGATTTGAATGTTTCAGCAGAAGAAATAATAGCAGAAATATCTCTTGAAATACCCGATGTAGCTTCCTTTGCAGCTCTAGAGGTCTACCTTAGTAAAGCCCTAGCTCTTCTTAGGATCTCTTCTGGATCTGAAACAATTGTTACTGGTGGCCCTTTAGGGTTTTCTCTAGTACTAGGTCTTTTTGAAGCCACCTTATTCCAATGGCGTCGCCAGATAGATGATTACAACCAAAATAATGTCCAGACTTTGTCTATTATCAAAGTAGGATCTATGTCATCTCCCAGGGAAGCTAAGTTTCAATCTCCTCTCTCCGACAACGGCGCCAATTTGTTATCACTCCAGGAAACTCCTCTAGGTTGCATCTCAAGGATGCCTGGTAACTTAAATGTTTTTATGGTTTTCTAAGTGGATCAAGTTAGGTGACCTACAGGACCTCACATTCTCAAGACATGCATGAAACTCAATCAGGGATAAGGCTTCTAACTACCACTGTTTACAGGTTTGATAATATGGTGCAGAGATGGAGAACTTATCATGCTGGTGGATTCATACATAAAATAGATATATATAAATGGCTAATCATAACAAGGAAAGTACTTATAATTCAAATCATCAATATGCCATAGGATGACAGCTACCAGGCATCAATTAACCTGAATAAACCTGAATATCACATTCAAGCATAAGCACATAATAAACAAGAAATGGAAGCTGAACATATGATAGCAAAATAGCTTATATTAGGTCGTGAGCAATATGAGAAGCTTGACAATAGTAATGGTCTACAATTCCCTGAAGTCAAACATTTTCAATAACATAAGTCTTAGGCTGTATAGCCTTTACAAAAATATTCAGATCCTGAAAAATTGGATCTGATTTAGTAAAAATAGACAAAATAATTGTTTTTGCAATGATTAGGTCAAAAAACCCTAATTTAACTACTAGTCTATCTAACTGTAGAACTCGTTCACTGTTTGAACCTTTTGATGACTGCAGTGAGTACTAAGGGTAAAGCTGTAACTGGTTCACTGCTAGATAAGTCATTGTTTGCTAAAACATGTAGGGTTTGTGACCCTTTCCCCTTTGATGTGTCTTCAAAAACTAGAACAGACCTCCTTTGATGGTACACTCTAGCAATATTCAGCTTTTACACTTCATCCCTGAGCTAGGTATATTTACCAAAACTAGTATTTTATGCAAAAATTGCTTTTTGCGCCTCTTTTTGCTTTCTGTGGTTAAGGAGTCAAAATTTCGGGTCTGTTAACTGCCGAAAGCGCTGCTTTCGATGGCTAATGAACCGCTTTAGCGTCCGCCTAAGCCACCGAAAGCCCTATTCTTGCAAAATTTGTAGGCAACCTCCCAAATTACATCCTTTTCAATTTTGTTGTTGATATTCTGGTATTTTTTCAGCTTGCATAAGATTTGAAACATCATGGCCTACCTCTGGATCCTGAAAGCTTGATGCTGCCTCTGCTAGGGTTTCCAACACAAGCTGAGTTTGAGGGCTAGGGTTTGCATTTTCTTTTGTAATCTCATCAATCTAATAATTCTATAAATTCTGGTGCTATCCTTCATCAGCCTCAGATTCCTTCTTTTCAATAGGACATACACTCATCTCCAGAACAGAATTGTGCAACTGCTTATTCCTATTGGTCAAAATGTCATTATTCCTCTTTATCTCCCTGTCCAAAAACTCTAGTTCCTATATCTCCTCTAGTAGTTTGTTTACTATTTGAGACCTAGGTTTGCTTGAGGAGGTCTCTGCTCTTTGGTCATCCTGCTCTTGCTCAAGTGTTGGTGAAGTAAACTCTTCATTTTTCTGCTGTAACCTGCCCTGTTAGGTCAACTTTTGCCCTAAAAAATTGGCCAAACTGCTGAAAAATGGGGCTCAGTGATGCATTTGGTTCTCCAAATCTGTGATACCTGTGTATAAACTGAAAGATTTTTTTGTATATTGGTTTTTGGTGAGAAAAAACCTCTCTCAAGTTTTTGAAATTCGTTTCTAGTTTCCAGATATCTGTATTTCAAAAACACATGTAAAACAAGGAAATTCTGAGATCCGTAAATTAGGTATCAAAGATAGATTCAATTATCCCAATAGAAAATACCTGTAGGAAAACTAAGAGAGGTTATTGTTCACTGACATGTTAGGAACAAAAACCTCCGAGCGTTTTGCAAAATGATTCTCCAGTCGCTCAGAATCACCATTTTAAAATGATGCCTTTTCATAGTAAACCGCCTATTTCGGTGGCTTAGAGCACCCTGAAATTTCGATCTTACCTGCCGAAAGTCTGCTTTCGGTGGATTAGAGACCGTTTTTAAACCACACTTAGCCATGAAAACTTGTGTTTTGATTTTTTTGAGCGGGTCCTCCTCCCTGCGCCTTTTAGGTGGTTAAGAGTATTTAGGGTTTTGTTTGCTAGCTGCCGAAAGCTAAGCTTTCGGTGGCTAATGAACTGCCAACATGTTCGCCCAAGCCACCAAAACGTTCTTTCTTCCACAATGTATCTCATTCGATTTTGGTGGTCAACATCCTCCAAAAAACCCTCGTTAAGCTGCCGAAACCAAAGCTTTTCGGTGGCTAATGAGCTGTTGGAAAGCTCGCCTAAGCCACCGAAAGTTCTTTTACCATAATTTTAACAAAAAACGTAATGAGCGAGCTTTCGGTGGATAATATGGTCCTATGTTAAACTGTTCGCTGTTGGAAGCTAGGCTTTTCGATGGCTAATGAGCTCTTGAAAATCTCACCTAAGCCACCAAAAGCTAAAATTTTAAAATTTATCAAATAACAGAACATCAGATATCCCAACTTTGTTAGTCACCCCAATGCCTTTCATAATATGACTTGAAATCTTCATCCTATCAAAAAATAAATTGTATGAGTGAACTTATTGAAAATAAATTTATTTTGGGAGATAACAGAGTGCCTGCAAAGATATCCAACAATTTTCCTTTTTGAAATGATGCATAGGCATATAAATATTGAAGAGGTGATATCTTTTACCAGTTTGTTGGTTGAGCAAGGTTTCAACAACCAATGTCTTGTTTCGAGTTGGGATTTGAGCAAATAAGTGTTTTGATCCCAGAGAGTGCAAAGACCTCATAAGGCTCCCCAAGAGATAACCGTTGCTCCATCATAGTTTATCCATTGCTTTTTGGCTAAAGATACCATTTTGTTTTCCTTGAGCTTTGTCTCCTGGAGAAGGAGAATACTTGAATTCTCAATGTTGATCAAATCTATGAAAGTTGTTTCTTTGTTCTTGCTACCCATCCCGCGGTAATTCTAGGAGACAATTTTCATCATTTGGGGTGAACAAGTTTGTTGCATCCTCTCTACACGGGGGGCTTGAATCTAGATTTCTTCAAGGTATTATCCTACCCTTGCATGGAATATTTGGCCCCTATTCTCTTCATGGATGGGTTGCTACTTCCTAAATATTTTTCAATAGTGATTTGAGTGCTGAGGATCTTGTCCATGTTTTCCTCTTCCTCTCATTTTTCTTTCGTTGATCTACACACTTCCTTTTTTGGTTGGTGATCCTCTTCGGTAACATCTTCTTTTTCATCGTCCTTAATTTGGGATAGGACCTCACTCCTCATTAATATTTGGGAGGGATTTTCAAGGATGTGAGGGCTTCATATAAGAGGGAAAAATCTAACGTGTGCAAATATTTAAAGGGACAACCTTGGATAATGGGGTCTTTATGATGGCTTAGCATAGTGGTTTGTTCAATGACAATGTCTTCTTAAAGTAGATCATTGTAGCACAATGGAAACATCTTCTTAATGAAGAGCCTTATACGGATTAGGGTGTATTAGGGAATGGGTCAGGATTGGGGGGGATCCTTGGACTACTGCGGAAAAATAGGTTTGAATCGAGGGAGATTTCAGTGTCTAGGATTTCTTGGATGGGGATGATGAGGGTTGTGATGAGGATGAAGGGAGCATTTCCCTAGAGGGCCCTTAGTGATTACCACTGGATAATTTGTTTTGAATAGTTTGTCATTGTTCTTCATAACTTGTTGTAGTTTTGTTGGTTTCCTAACTCATATTGAAAATCTTTGCAAATTGTTTGTACTCATGGCATGTTTGCACTTGAAAAGAAGTTTCTCATAATATAGCTTCTATAGGTGCCTCCAGTTGTAAAGAGTAAGCATCATCGCTTCTGGAAGGCCTTTTTCAAGATCAACCTCAACATATATTCTCACACATGAGAACATTCCATCCTTCACTTTGGATTTGTCTATATATTTTCCAAGTGTATTTCCAATGTTTCTTAAGGACTCCTCTCCCAAGCAGTGGAGTGGGAGATAAGCTAGTCTAACCCATACCCGAACAACATAAGGAACATCCAGGTCTAGGTTCAAAATCAAGGGTCCATCTATTTAAATACATACCTTTGTTCCATAGAAATATTGGCCACTTCTGAAAATCATGTCTTTGTTCATTTTGCATTCAAATAGAAAAACATAGAAACCTCAACCACAAAAGAATTGGGTGAGTTTTCCTTGAATAAGAATGACCCATTTTTTTTAACTTGGTTTTCCGTATCTTGGAGTTGGCCAAGTTCTTGTAAGATTCTTGATTAAACCTCACTTCGAGAGTGCCATGACCATGGATTCAGAGGAGCTTGGGGGCAACGAAACTTCAACGATGTCTTACAACCATTGCATGAATTTTGTTGCATGGGATTTTGAAGAGGGCTTAAGGGAGGAAACCAGAGCTTGGAAGGATGTCACCTCATCTAATGGAGGGGGGGCTCTACTTCTTAGCTCCATGAACCATCGATTTGCACATAAATGTTTCCCTAATAGCCTTGAATTCAAAAAAGTAATTCATTAATTGAATTATCATTTCTCAATGGACTACTCAACATGATTAGGCATTATTGTTAGTGGGAATCAATAAATAATGGGAAAAATAGATATAAGATAAGAAGGGTTAAGGGGTTACATAATAAAGGTCAGAGGGTGAAGTAAAAAAGAAAAGAAGAAGAAATACAAACATAATTATAGGAAAGAAGTTAAAAGTAAACCAACTAATTAATAGAAGAATGTATTAAGGAAAGGGTGGGTAAGGAATAGGATAAGAGAGAATGGATATAATCATGAAAAGGTGAGCTTGAAAAGGGGGGAAAGCTAGATAAAGACAAAGAAAGGGGGGTGTGAAAGAAAGAAACAATGATGACAAGAACTAGGAGAGGAGGATAATGAAGACATGATAGGAGATAGAGGGAAGAGTAACAAGGGTACATATTTAAATTGTTATTGGAGAACATGACAATTATTTGCATGAGTGGGTGTTATTGAGGGAGTAACAAGTTTAGGAGGATTGAATGGAGAAGAGATGGTGGATGATGGGTTTCTAAGACTGGATGAACTTGTATCCATCATCTTGATTAAAATTTTTAGGATGTTTTTTATCTCTTTGGCTTCCCTAATGATGCGAGATGAGTAATGTGGATTAGAATATAAGCCTTGTTTTGGTCAAATCCTATAAGATGTTTAGATTGATGAGAGTGATTTGTTATGGTAGTTCGGTAATCCAATTGTGGAAGGTGTTAGCTATATGTTCTTTTGGAGAGGTTTGGATTGATCTTCCTATTTGACCAATATATGATTTTCCACCGGAGTAGGGAATCTGGTAGATGATATAGGATAGAAGAGGGTTTGATTTGTCCTTCACACTTTAGAATAAGTTCTTGAGATTTTTGGGAGGTTTGAATAGGGTTTTGATATTCCTCTTGGCTAGGATTTTATAAATGCGGTCAATGGTGCCATGAATAAAAGGTAGGGATATCATAGTTGGATGAAAGTTATTGTGAGGGTATTTGATGGGTTTCAGATGAAAGGATGAGTGAAAGGATTTCTCGATCTAGGTTATGGAGTATCCATTAGCAATGAAGGATTTAGTTAGGGGGGTTCTCTCGGTTTACAAGTGTTGAGGATCATAGATGCACATAGCTTTAGATATTAGGGTTTTAAGCATGGCAAATTTCTGAGAGGGGTGGCGATGGGAACGAGAATGTATGTATATATTTGTGTGGGTTTTCTTGTGATAAAATTGGTGTGGTAGGGAACCATCTGAATAACACTTGAGGACATATAGGAAAGGAAGGTACTTATCTTGTTGGATATTCAATTTTAGTATGTACCTATGTTACTCTTCCCTCTATCTCATGTTACATATTCCTTATCCTCCTCTCCTTCTTATTATCATTGTTTCTTTCTTCCATACACCCCTCTCCCCATCCCCCTCACCATTAGTTGGATTTCTTGAGATTTTCCCCATTTTTAAGCTCACCTTCTCATGTCTATCCATTATCCCTTCTATTTCTTACCCACCCTTCCTTAATCCATTATTCAATTAATTTATTAATTTACTTTTTAACTCCTTTTTGTGATGGCCCTGACCCCAAAACCAAAGTCGGGGGCACTAAATAACCCAAAGAAAGGTTGGTTTAAGGTAATGCATATAAAAATAAAGTTTACTATGGCTAGACAAACATGCCAAAAGTCAAATAAATAAATATGCATCCTTATAAATGAATTGCGGAAGAAAATGAATACCACCCCCCCTGATGCACATGCAAATGCAAGGAAATGCAAGCATGAAAGCTATCCCTCTTGAACCTGTAATTTAACATGTAACCAACATTATTAAAACATTTGTGGGATTTCATGAAAAACCAAATAAACCAAAATAAAATAGAGTTGGAGTTTGGCATGTAAACATTAACAGATTTTTGTTTCTCAATTTACTAGGTTTTAGTTTTGCAAGTGTTATTTTTTGGTTTAGGGGTTTCCATCTATAGTCGTTAAGTGTTTATCATATCAGGTTCAGAAGTAGTTTCTACAACCATATACTCTTTACAAGAAGTGTGAAGGCTTCCATGTACAAAAGAAGAATCAAAATTTAGAGAAGAAGGAAAGAATGCTCGTAAGAAACCAAAGAGAAGCCATTCAACCTATATCCAAAGGTTAGCATAAAAATCCATAAACTAAATCAAATTTCACTCAACCTCTAAGGGTGCATTAATTGCATAAAATATAATATTTTAATAGATAATAAGCTTCCATAACAAATATATTATCCTTCAAATCTCATAAACAAAGATTGCAAGCAAGATTACAAGTACAAAACCATCCGATCATTAGCAAAATGTGCATCTATTTAAATAGAATTTACAACAACCACCAAGGGAACATTAACAGAAATAGACATAGAATTTGAACACATGACTAAACATTAAAAAAGTACTTATATTATTGAAGAGAATATCACTTCAACATGACAATTTTCCTCCCAACTATAGGTATAGTCTAGCCAAATCTTACTTGGACATGCCACCCCGAAGATGAGACCAAGGAATCCATAATGAGGGGGCACACAACAATAGAATAGCTCAAGAAATAAACTAGAGAAGCCACAACATGGTTCATCATCATCCACTTTCCTTATGCCTACCCTACATGGTGAGATGAGACTCCCTTCACCCCACAATTCCCTCAGGATATCACCAGTCCCTCGGGATTTCATCACCTCTTTCCAGGATTTACGGGATTCTATGGTAAGGAAAAGAAATGGACTGGAGGAACTACTAATGAGTTAGAAAATTATTACCACACTCTGGTTCAATAAACAAATACATAGTCTCAATGCACAATGTTGAAGAATGTAACTTTGGTAGATATTGTTGTTGTACTTTTATTGTATTATTGTTGTACCTCCTTCAGGAGATATTGTTGATGTACTTGGTCATGTAAATATATTTGAAAGAATCAATGTAACCCTTATGTTGTAAGCCGGGTCAATAGTACCCATAAGAAAGATTATATAAATGTTATTTTGAGTCTCCTTAGGAGGTCGGCCCTATTTGGAGCAATAGGTCGGCCAAGCTAGGTTATTTGGTCACTCACTTGATGAGTATAAATAGAGAGGTAATTTCTCTCATTTGGACACACTTCTCACTCAAGCACGTGCACAAGAGAGAGAGAGAGAGAGAGAGAGAGAGAGAGAGGATCATTGGAGAGGAGAGATAGTTTCTATTGTATTTGGGGTTTATCCTATCTTGGTTGGCATTGCACTTGGTTATGGAGTCTATACTAAAGAAGTTGTTTGGTTTTCTCCCTTGTCGCGAAGAAAAATTATTGTGTTATTTTTTCTTGTTGTTCTTGTATTTCTTTCAATGATCCTAATTCTATAGTTATGATGAAAAGATGTTAAATGCTTAAATATATTGTATGACCATTAAAATTCCAACATGGTATCAAAGCCACCCTAAAAGAAGTATGTGTGCAGTTATAACTAACGAAAGTTGGAAACTAGGGTTTCATATTCAAGCACTTCCCTCCACATATAAATTGAAAAAGGCGGACCATCTAACTTGGTCTATGATGGCACCTCTTTCTGTGGAGACAGTTTTCAGTTCTGTGGATTTTCATTTTTGGACCTATCACTACTGCCGGAAAAGCTAGGGCATCAAATATTTTGTAGTTGTGTCCGTAGATTTTGGAAAAGGAGTACACTGGTAAACTCACCTTGAGGAGGCACATATTTCTATATAATCAGATTTTCAAAACACCAAGGTTGAAAAAATAGGGTTTCTCTATCAAACCCTAGGTCCACCAGAAGCAGTTTTCCAAAAAGTCTTTGGAGTAAGCATCAAGTTGATGCACTCTCATTGGTAAGTTATATTCTCTCTATTTCTGTTTGAGGTTCTCATTTTTGTCAATATGACAAACAATACCAAGCTTGAGGACAAGATTGAAGATCTGAGAACTTTCGAGCATGGAAGTATAGATTGCTTCTCATACTATAAGAGCATGGATTGGAGAACTATGTTAAGGAAGAAGTTGCAAATACAGAGAGAGATTAGGAAAAATCTAAGAATAAGAAGAACTTAGTCAAATCCAAGAATATCGTTGTAGATTCTATTCAAGACCATTTGATCCCACATGTATCATCCTTGAAGACTCCCAAGGAGATGTTCAATGCATTAACCAACCTGTATGAAGGAAATAATATCAACATGAAGATAACCTTGAGAACTCAACTCAAGGGTGTGAAGATGAAAATGTCAAAAAGCATTCAATATTACTTCATAAGGGTCTCCCAGATGAAGGGACATCTAGAAGCTATTGGAGACAATGTCAAGGAAGAAGAAGTGGTAATAACCACCTTAAATGGTCTCCCAATATCATGGGAATCATTCATCCAAGGAATTTGTTCGAGAAGGAAGCTCACCAAGTTCGGTAGACTATGGGAGGAATGCACACAAGAAGAGGCTTGATTAGTAACAAGAGAAGAAAAGTTGGGTGATGATGACAATCAAGCCCTAACAGCTCATGCCAAGAAGGGAAATAACAAGAAGAAAGAATGTTATTACAAGAATAAAAGATTTCCAAAGAAGAACCTCTCACAATTCAGATGTTTCACTTGTGATGAGAAGGGAAATTTTGTGAAATATCCCTCGAAGGTAAAATCCATGCAAATAAAGGAAAGAAAAATATACAGCATGCTCACATCACCGAAGATGATGAACCAGTCAAGAAGAAATTCAAAGAGGACTCCTCCAGTGATGAAGAATTTGTCTTGATCTCATCACTCACAAGTACGGTTGCTCATGGTAGTAATGTTTGGATTGTAGATAGTGGTGGTTCCAAGCACATGGAAGGGTTCAAGAATCACCTCACCCATATGACATAAGAAGACTCACCTTACAAGGTGAAACTTGGAGATGACTATCAATATCCCATAAAAGGGGTAAGAGAAGCATCTTGGCAGCTAGAATTAGGAAACTACATCAAGATAAAATATGTTCTCTATGTACCTAGATTGACGAAGAATCTCTTTTCCATATCGAGTCTCGATGCAAGAGGATTTTGAGTTGCATTTGTTGATTTCCAAGTTCTCATGTAGCCCAAAGGTGGGACCTTTGATGATACAGTAGTAATTGGAGAGTAAGAGAGAGTCTTTTAAAAATTGATGGGACATCTAGAAGAAGCATTGGTTCATGAAGTAATAGAAGTAAGTGAACTATAGCATCAAATACTTGCACATATACACTACAAGGCATTATCGATCATAAGCAAGTGGTGATAGATCTACTAGAACTACATACGAAGCATGAAGGTGTATGCAAAGGATGTGCACAAGGAAAGAATGTGAAGAAGCCATTTCCAAGCAGTGAAAGCAAAGCAAAGGAGGTATTAGAAATCGTACACTTAGATGTATGTGGACCCATGTCATCCAACTCTCTAAGCAGATATGCATATTATGGTTCTTTTATAGATGATTACTCCTGCAAAACTTGGATTTATTTTTTAAAGACAAAAGATGAAGTATTTAGTAAATTCAAAGAATTAAAGGCCCTGGTAGATAATAATAATGAAAATAAAATAAGGATTTTGAGATTAAATAACAATGGCAAATTTACTTTAGAGAATTTCATATCTTATGTAAATAAGTAGGGATTAATAGGGAGTTGAGCACTCCCTAAAATACATAACAGAATGGTGTTGCAGATAGGAAGAACCAAACAATAATGAAAGTTGTGAAAGCCATGATTCATAATCAACATTTTTCGATGCACTTATGCATCGAAGAATCCAAAACAACAGTCTATGTCCAAAAAATAACACCACACCATGTGCTAGAGAACAAAACTCCGGGAACAAGTGTACTTAGGGGAGAAACTAGAAGTCAACCATATTAGAATATTTGGCTATCAAGTTTATATACATGTTCCCAAATACAAGAGAATGAAGCTGGATCCTTCAGGGAAGAAGGGCATATTCGTCAGATACAGTGACACATCAAAGGATAAAAGATTTTATCTACCAAGATTCAAGAAAATAGAGAGTAGTAGAGATGTTACCTTCAATGAGGATGCAACCTTCAACATATTGAGGTAGATTCACTTCGATGAAGTACATGAAGAGGAACTTGAATCTCCTAGAGTCAGAAACACCGTGATGGAAGAAAGAGCTTCAAAAGAATATGAGGATCATTATATGACTGAGCCATAGAAACCAATGGATCCACCCCGAGAGATGAACACACATAAGAGAATACCAACTTGGGAAACAGAGAGAATACAAGATGCAAATAAGTATTGTTCTCCAGACAATATTTCCAGAGAAAGAAAGAGGACTCGTACACACTCTGGTTATGTGGCACTATTGTGTGACATCATTGATGCAGAGCTTTCTAGCTATGAATAAGTAGCTGAGAAGAAAGAGTGGAAGGATGTTATGATCAAAGAGTATCAGTCAATCATGAAGAATGATGTCTAGGATGTGGTTCTGAGACCTAAAGGCAAGTTTGTAGCGTATTCCAAGTGGATCTATAAGATCTATTATGCAACAAATGGCAGTATTGAGAAACACAAGGTAAGATTCATGGCTCATGGATTCTCCTTGAAAGAGGGCATATATTATGAAGAGAATTTTACTCTTGTATCCAAATACACTTCGATTAGATATATTCTTGCAATAGCTGCAGCGATGAAGTAAAAGGTACATCAGATGGATGTAAAGACTGCCTTCCTGAACGATGTGTAGAAGAGGAAGTGTATGTGGAGAAACCACTAGGATTTGAGACACATGATAGAGAGACACATGTGTGCAAATTAAAGAAGGCCTTGTACAATTTGAAATAGGAACTCATGACATGGTACGATAGCATAGATGGGTTTCTAATGAGCTTGGGATTTACCAAGAGTAAAACATATTCTAACCTTTACTTCAAGGTTGAGGATGGGAAACCAATGATACTATTATTATATGTAAATGATTTGTTTCTAACATGTGATGAGAATCTCATAGCATAATTAAAGAAAAGGCTTACCGCAGAGTTTGAGATGAAATACCTAGGTATGATGCACTATTTCTTAGGTCTTGAGGTGTGGAAGAATCCAGGTGATATTTTCTGAGCTAAGGAAAATATGTAATATATATCCTAAAGAGATTCGGGATGATGGATTGCAAGGCCGCTATTGTCGCACCGATGGCATCAAAATTGAAGTTGTTGTGTGATCCTACGTCAAAGACAGTTGATGCCATAGTCTACAGGTAGTTGTTGGTTCGTTGATGTACTTAATGAACACAAGGCCAAATATTGGCATTGTGGTGAACACCTTGAGTTAGTACATGGTATATATGAGACATGGTCACATGGTTGCGACAAAACATGTGTTGAGGTACCTAAAGGGTACGATTGAGTATGGCATCAGATATGTGAGAGATCAAAGGATCTTCCTACAAGGACATGTTGAATTTGATTGGGCTAGTAGTGCTACATATAGGAAGAGCACATCAGGGTGTTGCTTCATTTTGGGGTCTAGCATTATTTCTTAGTCCAGCAAGAAGAAGACGAGTGTAGCAATGAGTAAAACCAAAGAAAATTCTACTTCAGTTTGGGGGTCTGGCATGATTTCTTAGTTTAGCATGAAGAAAACGAGTGTAGCAATGAGTAAAATAGAGGTAGAGTATATTGCAGCTTGTTCAGTAAGCTGTGAGGAAGTGTGGCTTCGGAAGCTACTTGCGGGATTGTTCGGTGTCAAGTTAGAGAGGACTTGTGTGTATTCTAACAAACATAGTTGTGTGAAATTGTTCGAGAACCCTACCTTCCATGACAAGTTGAAGCACATTGAGATATGATATCACTATATCCAGAATATTGTGCAGAGAGGACCAATCAAGCTCTAGCACATTGTGTGGATGAGTAGATAGTCGATGTATTGACCAAGCCTCTAGTGAGAGTGAAGTTTGAGTACTTCAGGGAAAAGCTTGGAGTTGTTCATATTGGTTTCCATCGCAAGAGGGGTTGATGAGTCCCTGTCGTTCTCACATCCATCATGAAAAAGGGATGGATCTATGGAGAACAAGTGTTCTTCACATCCAGCATAAAAAAAAGGGTTGGCTATGTGAAGACGTATAAAATTTGCATCTAGTGTGAAAAAGGATTGACACTACAAATGTGTGCACCATGTATGAAAAAGGACTAGTCACTGCACAGAAGCACCCAGTGTGAAAAAGGATTGGTCATTATATGGGTACACCCATATTTCAAAAGGACTGGTCAATGTACAAGATGATACCATCTTGGTTGGTTGCATCTCCAGAGTTACTAGTCATATGTCTAAGGGTAGACCCTGACATGGTTGGTGGCATCACTAAGGGAGATCCAAGTATGAGCGGTTGTATCTCTGAGGGTAGATCCCAACATGGTTGGTGGTATTAATAAGGGAGATCCTAGTGTTACATGTAGGATCCTCAATCGACTCAGTTGATTTGGTGCATGTGTTACATGTAGGTTCCTCAATGGATTGGGTTAAATTGGTGCATGTGTTACATGTAGGATCCATTAAGTAATAGGTTGAACTGGTGCATTATGTTACATGTAGGCTCTTTGATGGACTGGATTGAGCTGGTCACAAGTGAATTTGACCACAAATTTTGACGACCTAAATGTCTGATTTTCGACATATTGATGTCGGCAATTCGACAAATTGCTTTCATTTAAAACGTCAGTGGAATTTCATGTCAAATCCGACAAAGAAATTTACTCTTTGGATTTCCAACCCCCCTTTTCGAAAAATTGACATCTAATTCCACTCCATACCCATTGGTCTATCAACGCCCACTCCTTCAAAGGTGTCGAATATGCGACGCCCTTCTCTACAATGAAATCCGACAAATCCATTAATATCTGTCGGATCATCGACGACCTGGAGGCGTCGAAAGTTTAGCAGGCTCGTCGTATATGATGGATATCCAAGGACCTCCTTCACTAAAGAGGTATTGTAAATCTGACAACGCTTCATTCTTTCCCGTCGGATAACCGACACATTCGTCGTCGGTACTGTGGCATAGTCAATTCCCGACGACCCCGTTGAAATTGATAAAAAAAAATAAATGGAAAGCTTTTCAAATCTAAAATAAAAACAATTAAAATAAATGGAAATATTTTCAAATTATCATACGTTTGGGAATTGATTTGGTCAAATCTAGAAACAATTAAAATTAGTACAGGCTAATGAAAATAGGACCTAGTGTAATACAATAAAAATTATTACAGGCTAATGAAAATAGATAAAAATAAATGTGTTTAGATAAAGTATTGAAACAAATACTTGCAACATATTAAGGTAACCCTACACCCGTAATTAACAGAGTAAAAAAACATACAAGTATTCGTTTACATATCCACAAGCATAAAGTTACCATCAAAATCAAAATAAATGCAAAGGTTGCAAAAGACATGCATGTGGAGAAAGGGTTTAGGGTAGCAGAAGTGGGCCAGCATTGAGAACAAAACCAACTTTTGTCAAAGCATGGGATCATTTTTCTTACACGATCTTCTGAACACAATCAAATACACCCTTGTATTGATTTGATGTTCCCTATGCCAAAATTAAAAGTTAGATTACCATTGTCATCATGCTTCTCCTATCTTATTGTTTACAAAAGGGAATGCCTCTTTTCTATGAATTGACTATAGCTTATATCACTTCTTAAATGGATACATGAACCATCAATCTGGTCTTGATTACATCAATAGGAGTAGATATTGCACCAGTAACAGCACCTGCATGAAAAGTATGACATAGTATTTGATGATATGTCCAACATCATGTCTCATTAAGGAGATGAATATTGTCAAGTTGTGAAAAGACATGTTTGTCTATTGCTATGCTGAAATTTCGTATTAATAAAAGAATACAATTACAACCTAAGTTCAGAGTTAAAATCAAAAGTCACAAGAACCCTTGTTCAGATGACTTTGGCTTGCTTTGTTGTATTGAAAATGAATTAGTTCTGAATATTTGTAGGGAAAATATTGAAAGCAAAAGGACTTTGAAGGAATTTAAACACCTGGACAAGCTATATCCAGATATTGAAACCATTAAATACCATTCAAGAAATCAACTGTAAGATTTCTTACACCCTCTATAGCAAAAAATGTTTTCCCCAGTGCTTCTCAGGGTTTGATGCATTATTAAAGATGTTAGTCCAGCTATAGATAGAACCTTAATTATTCTAAAGAAAAGGTCATTAAAACCAAGAGTTAAAATTTATGCAAGAAGAAAAAACTATTTTATTTTTATTTAGCTTTTTTAAAATCCAATAAAACCTTCAAAAGACAATATCTTGCTCTATCATGTTCTTGACAAAATCTTACTTTCCCCAATAGGAATTTGCATTGCAATACATCTCAATGAAGAACACATTAATCATTCAACTAGATTGGGTGCCTAATATACAATTGGTATCTACAATGTTACATACTTGATACTAATTGTGTTAACAAAGCATGCATTGGAGAGATGTCCATATTGTTCTAATACCGCTTCCATAGATATTCCATGGGGAAGTATGCCTATTAGACTGCAACTTTAGCATATTTTTGTGTAGGATCCACCCTCACACTGGACAGTTCACTGGCTACCAACTTCTATTAGAGCTAACATAAAACAAAATCAAATGACCAAACCTCTTTTCTAATGATTCCTCCAACCATAGCTTGAAAGAGTGCATTATTCACCTCTATGAGAAGACCTTTTACCATTTTCATATTTTGAACCTTTGGCTACATCTATAACTCTAGGATGTTTAGATCTATATAGGATTATATGGAATATTTTTCTTTCTTCCATATCATAGCCACCCTTTAATATTTCATCGAACGAAATTTTCTTCTCTTATTCCCCTTCACCAGAACTTAGAAAAGCTCAGTTAAGGACCAAGATTATTTAATACAATTACATACATAAGATTACAATTAGTCCCATCATCCAAACAATTCCACAAATTAGTTATAATTGGACAATGGAACTATCCAAACAAATGCGTAAAAAATAGAAGGAAAATATAATTGCATGCGATGATAAAATAAATAGTTGTAAATAAATAAGTAATAAGTAATAACATATTTAGGTGCATGCCAAAAATTAATACCAACAAAAGCGCCAATGAGGGAATTTTCTCCATCATAAAGATCCCGCCTTTCCTGCATTCCAAGAGGACTTCATCAGTGATGGTACAAGTCACTACTTAGTTGAGATGTTCAATATATCTATGTATTACATGCAATGAATTGTATTTTGGAAATGGCAAAAAAACACCTTAATTTAGGTCGGCACTAGTAACAAAATACATTGTCCTAATTATAGATCAACAATTGTAACACATACTAATACTAATCATGGATTAGATTTAGACAAAATAATGGTCAAAAAGTATATTGAAAGAACTTTTTCATGGACCACAAATTATGGTAAACATATGGCATAGCAATGAGGTGCAGAACAAACGCAACAAGTGGGGTCAAATCATGGATGATAAAAGGTAAATGTTACGTACAACTAATGTGTTTTTTTTCACTATTTTATTCATTTTTCCACAAGGGAAGTTAGGTCAACCTCCTTAAATGGTTTTTAGACTCATATATATATTCATAGTTGGAAGGTGGTTAAGGGTTAGGAATTTTTATTGGAATTACTTATTGTGGCAGCGAATCAACTCTTCACCTCCATCCACCAAATCTAGGTCACTACCAACATTGCTAGTGATGAGATCTTTAGCAACCTGTCACCTATCATCCAATTTAATGTATACAATATATTGGTAATATGTGATTGAATCAATAATGTTTATAGTAGTTTTATGACTGTTGATTGTCAAAGATTAAAGTGTTGATAAATGATTGGTAGTTATTAGTTCAAGTTTTGATTCTTTCTTCACTCAAGATGTAATTATTTCATTTGGTTTCTTGCTATAGTCACTTCCAAAACCTATTCTTAATCATTTAAATTTAGCACTTTGGAATCACCCTTGCTCTTTATCTTTTCTAGGACAGTCCAAAATGGATTTTTGTAATATGTTTCATTTCTTCATAATATGTGTGGACTATAATATAAGGTTCTAGTATACACCTTCTAATGACACCCCCTGTGTGATTGGAAAAACACCAGTCCAAATGAAGAGGATCGCCAACCATGACAAGGGTTGGCCTACCTATAATTATCATGCAAATTCCGTTTGTGTAGATTCATGTGATAACAAATTGGTTTCATTGATGGGGACTTCATTAACCCTCTAAATTGAAAGCCTTGGTAAGGGAGTACAAGGATGTATTTTTGTGGTCATATGATGATTTAAATACCTATGATACTAAGTTGATAAATCATACAAGTCCACTGAAAAAGGATGAAATACCATTCAAATAGAATCATTAAAGACACATGAACCCTAACGTAACTCTGGTGATATAGAGAGAGTTACAAAAGCTCATGGATTCCCACATCATCACCCCTATTAGGTATTCAAACTAGATTGCTAATGTTGTTCCTGTTAGAAATAAAAATGGATATATTCACATTTGTATTGATTTCATAAATATTAACCTTATGTCTCCCATAGACAATTACCCCCTTCCAAGCATGGAGCATGTTTTACAAAATATAATAGGATTAGGGATAATTTCCATGTTGGACAAATTATTTGGTTGCAACTAGGTATAAGAAACCAACTAGGTAGGTGAACTTAAAGGAGGGTTAAGTTAGCTTTTTCAATTATAAATATAGCAACTCCTCCTCATTTGTAATCAAGATCATGGGATCAAATAAGATACTTTTTCTCTTTCTTCTTGTGTAATGGGTTAATCGAGTGGTGTGCACCTCCTTTCTTGGCAATTTCTAGTTGTTTTCAAGGGTAAAGTTGATGCATGAGGTCCCTTTACTATCTTTCAAAGTTTGTCTAAGGTGAAAATATTCTTTCTTGTCAATGTTTCTATGTGATTGGGTCTATTAATGAATGGACAAGGAAAATGAGATCATCACAAACGAATGGGGCCTATATCCTTGTGAACTTAGCAACTGGTTTCTTCGAGTTTTGATTGATGAATAAAATGTGAGGAAGGCATGATCAATCTGATTTTCCCTAAATATTTTTGCAAAACGTACATGCAACAAAGCTATGTTGGCGATACTAATTATAATTTTTTGGTACAACTTACCTTGATTTATGGAGCTTGGCACTGTCTTCTTTTGCTTTACCTTTCAAAACATCTTTCAACATACTACACATATTTTCTTATTTCAAGAATTTCATGTTAGGACCCATCAAATAAATATTTGCATGTTTACGAAAATAACAAAATGAAGCTAAAAAAATACAGTTTGAGTAGTATGCCTCAATGAATAAAAACAATAATAATAATGAACATTTTACGGTTGATGACCATTCTTAATTTAACAAAATAAATTACAATAATATCCAAGTAAAATAATTGGTAATAAGAGATCACATGAGGAAACATGGAGAACCACAACACTATGTATATAAGGCCATTTATCACATCAAAATGCCAACTTTGTCTCTGAAATATGAAAATGTTTCCCAACGCTATTTGTAACAGGTTCCAGTGGATGAGTCAAATAGAAATAGTAAAATTTAAACACTACAATATCGAAATAACAGTTTTTAATGTATAATTCATTACCATTAATTGAGCTCCTCTATGTTTCTAGAATTATGTAATATTCTCTACTAAACAGGACCAACCACGTGAAGGTGGAATCTCTTATGGCTCCTCCCCCCTCCCCTCACATCACTCTCAATTCCCCAAACCCAATGCATCTACTTGAAAATAAAAATTTATTGCAAATGCATTCATTCAATAGCTAAAAAAACTATTATTAAACCATTCATGCATTCAATAGCCAAAAAAAAATCATTAAACCATTCATTCAATCAATAGTTGATAAAACCATTCAGTAAACCATTCATTATATAGTGGAAAAAACCATGCACAACATTGTATTATAAAAAAAAATTACTCAAAATTTCTTCAGTCACTTATTTTTTACTTTTCTTCTCTTTACAAAATGAGCAAGAAGAGCATATTCCAGAATTTTTTGTTCAGTCTCCTTTGTAGATTGCTCTCCACTTGGATCTTGCGGCAAGGGGCTCGGAATTGCTGCAATAATGTGAAAATGTTGCATTAATTTTTATTTTTATATAATTACATGTATTTCATTTAAAAAAAAACATTACAAAGTTGTTTTTTTACCTAGCGTGAGCACATCATGTTCTTCATTATCCTGTCCAGGCTCAATCTGTACAGTGTGAGCATCTACATGCTATGCAATTGAAATATGGAGAAGTATAATTAATGTTCACCATCTGTAATTATCTATAAAAAAATAGTAGCATATTAATAAATTCATTACTAGGAATCAAAGCATAATCTTCGATTGGTTGGTGTACATCATTGACATTAATGGGATCATTGCTTTCCTGCTATATATATATATATATATATATATATATATATATATATATATATTATGTAAATTGTTTATAACGAATAGATTGCATGAAAAATAATAAATTTCCATTAAACTATATAGTTTTTATATACCTGTGCACCAGATGGATCACCAAAAGACCGTGTATGCCCATACAAGATTTTTCAACATTTAACAACAGCTTCAAAGTTGTGTTGTGTTGGAAACCAAGCTTCAAGTCTTCATGAGTGAGCTTCTTTGAATCGGTCGGCCTTCATATTTGCATAACGTTATTAATTTTACATTTTGAATCAGAAATAAAATGAAAATAATTTCATATTTATTATTTGGATGCAATATCAGGTATTCGATACTTACAAATCGTGCCGCCAAATTAGAATAACCACCAGGACCAAATTTGTGTGGACCAATTTTATCCAGTCTTGTCTTTGTGGCATTTGATGTGTTTGATAGCCTAATCAAGTGTTGAATTATGTTAGTCGATGTTCCAAATTCGATATAAAAATTAATAATAATAAGGTTTACCATTACATTGTGGAATGTATTGCATACCTCCCTGTGCTTGGTGGTATCTTTTTTTATTTTCTTAGAGCCCTCTCTTTTCTATCTTCCACTAGGGATTTCCACTCCCTTAATGGAATCAATGAAGGGCGCTCATACCGAGAGTTCTTTTCTAGGTGAACCCTATATTGGTCTCAGACAATCTTCATATGTTGTCCAACCTTCTTTAGGACCTTCGATGTATCGAAGGTATATTTGTCAAACAGGCCAACCAACCGATTAGGCAGCTCATCCTTTAAATATTTTGTTTGTATGTCCCACCTTATGCAAATGGTGGGCCCAAATATCTCCAAGGTCAAATCATTTACATTTTAATAAAATACATCATTTTCTATAGAACAATCATGCCATCATTAGTTTAAAAAGAATTTTTTATCAGTATATTAGAAACAAATTATAAAAACTAAATTGAACAATCTATAATTACTTGGAATCTTCTCTATCTTTATTGGAACGAGTTCCTCGTTCACAAAAAATGTTGTCACTATTGAACCCATGCCAATGACACGGGAAGATTCATTAAATGTTGCTTCAGCATCAGCATGAGTATCGGACCCTGCCTCCACCCATTCTTTTGCACGATCTGTTGTGCATCGGTCAGCATCAGTTACCCCCTCTACTTGTCTCGTGGGTATCGCAAAACATGTTGTCGATTATTCAGTCGACAACACGGGTGCAGTATGTGGTGTACGTGGAGTGGTTTTCTCACTGGGCCCAACACCGCCTTCACCACTAGTGTGTGGTTGCAAAATTCCCTGTAAATACAAACCATTCAATTATAAGTTCACTATCATATAAAATTAAAAATTATAAAGTTATAAATGAAATCATATTATGATTTCGCAACTTATTTTCAAGGCCTAAGATCTCTGGATCATCACTTGAATATTTGCTTTGATCTCGTATATCTATGGAATTATGAATAGTAGACGAAGCATATCTGCATGAATGTTTTTCAAGGTCTTCTCTAGCAGCTTCATCGGGTCTATAGAAAAACCAATGTCATCATCATTCAACAACTTGTTGACATCAAAATCTATGGACTGTTGTGTTTTTGTTTCATAATCCGAATCATTTGTCAGCAACAAAAATATATTAACATTGTTTAATTGTTGAAACAATAGTCTGAGCAAAAAACTTATATTAATAAAAATATCTATCATGATAGATTCCTAGAATTACATCTAGGTTTACCTAATTCCTAAATGACGGTTACACCGTATTCGGTGTAATGGATAATCCATATCCGGATTAAGTTAGCCTATATCCAGGTGTAGGGAGGAAGATGTTCCATCTTCAAATAATAATGTATAATATGTATAATAATTGAATGGATGATAAATTACAATGGATATGGTTTCCTTAAATATGGCTTGGCCATCACATATTGAAGAGACACTTCTCTTCATAAACTATATTTTAATATTATTAATTATTATTAGGAATAGTTACCTATTTATTACTATTTTATTGTTGTAATATTGTCTTCCCCTTAGGAAAGCTTTGTCCTCAAAGCTTAGATTATTGTTGTCATCTTTTCACTCTCTTTTTTTGTTGAAACAATGTCATTACTTCCTTTATGTCTTTTTTAGATCTGGTATTAGGTATGTGCTTGATCTTTACGTAATAGTTTGTCATCTTCCTTTCATTTGTAACTTGAATTTGTACTCCATTAAGTTTATTATTGTTATCTCATTTTCCTTGTACATGAATCCGAGGAATATTTTTGTGACCAACGATATCAAGCCTTGTTTTAGAAGTCGCTTGTCCTATGATACATAGAAAATCACCACGTATTGTTTTCATTTTATTATCCTTACGAGTTATCTCGAGAAGTGGCATTTCATGAGGCTTCTCACACTCGAAGTCACCTGATAGTGTTACATTTAGGTTTCTTTGGGGTGGTATAAGAGTTAAGGTAGAAAATGAATCTACGATATTTGATTCCTTTGAATTGGATTCTTTTGCATATTGTAGGATCCATCTTTTGTCATTTTATAGATCGTCCTTATTGTCAACGATACTGGCTTGAATCTCATTATAATCTTGGTCGAGCTCATTTTTATCAAATATATTATTGGTATTTTGGTCATCCCTACTATATTTAGTCTCCTTGTCGGGTTTATTGTCTTGATCAATTTTGTTACTCTCATTTTTGTTGACATAGTGGTCCAACATATCTGAATTACTGATATGGTTTGTATTATACCTTAGTTTTTGTAACATTTCCATTATGGTATTATGGTTCCGTGTCATGATGCTCAAGTTCTGTGCGGTGGTGCTTATGTTCTGTGTCATCGCACACATCTTTTCATCTAACTCTTTTTGTTTCTCATGCATGATGTCTACTTTGTCAACAAGTTTTCTTCCTAGTACTAGAACAATATCTTCTTTGATTTCTTTCTTAAGTGCCTTGTTATTTTTTGTTTCTTCTCTGATTTTTTCTTGGTTGGCAACAAGGGCCTTGATGTCCTTCTCTAATTTCTCAAGTTTGTCTTTTAATTATGTCATAGCTTGGGTCCTTTTATGCAAATGTGTGTATTTGGAAATTTATTTTAACTTATGGAGGAATAAAAGACAACCAATGTCTTTGAAATAATTGATGAATTAATAATAATTATTATAATTATTTAATGCGTTGAAACAAAATAATAAATATAAAATATTATATTTAAATATTTTATTAAAAGATGGATTAATAAGTTTTAAATATTATATAATAATATTAATTTTATTAATATTGTTTTCGTTTGTAGGAATACCTGGAATGAGGGTGGTGCAACCTCGGTTGAAGTTGGAAAGCAAAACCATGTATTGGTTTTACTTTATCTTTTTTTTTTTTTACTTTCTTTTGTTTTTTTCATTTTTTTTCTTTTATCTTTTCTTTTCAACTTTTTTCTTTCTTCTCTTTTCTTTACTTTTTTTTTACATTTTTTTTCTTTTTATTTTTTGGACAATGTCCTATATTTTAGGGAAACCCTAAAAACTAAATTTACACAAAGTGTAAATAATGGCCAATGGTTGTATGGCTTTGATACCAATGTTACACCGTATCCAGTGTAGTGGATAATCTATATCCAGATTAAGTTAGCCTATATCCAGGTCTAGGGAGGAAGATGTTCCATCTTCAAATAATAATGTATAATATGTATAATAATTGAATGGATGATAAATTACAATGGATATGGTTGCCTTAAGTATAGATTTGCCATCACATATTGAAGAGACACTTCTCTTCATAAACTATATTTTAATATTATTAATTATTATTAGGAATAGTTACCTATTTATTACTATTTTATTGTTTGTAACAATAAAATAGTAATAAATAGGTAACTATTCCTAATAATAATTAATAATATTAAAATATAGTTTATGAAAAGAAGTGCAAAGAGGAATGGAATGGGGATGAGTAGTGGGGGGATTCACAATTTCAGGAAAACCTTGGAGTGAGGCTAAAAGCCAAAAAAAACTAGACAAAGTCTTTAAATTAATGGCCAAAGGCCAGATCACGGAGGGCCGAGAGGCTCTAATACCAAAATAGCCGAATAGATATTCGCTCACACAATAAATTCACCAAAAGACTTGGTAAATCAAATAAGCCATAATATATATATTGATGATAGAATAGATAAAGATAATTACAATGGTTGATAACCCACCTATTAAATAAGGCTTGGGAATTGTGAATGAAAGGTTATGCCCTTTCATCTTTAAGTACAATTAATTATGTTTACTATTAATTATTTAATTATTATCTTTATTTATGTTCGTTACATGTGGTCTGATCAAGTTGGGGACTTTCCCCGATCATCCACCTACAAAAAAAGTAGACAACATTATCATAATGAACGCAATTATAAAAACGAAAAAATACATAACAAAATAAAATTTATGCTACATTTTATATGTGTATAATTTTGAAGTATTTAAATTGTAGAATTACATTTAGGCTTACCTATTGCTCCAAGGATACAGTCATCTGATCAACAGCCAGGTGGCTTCCTCGATCAACACTCTACATGAAATATAGACAAGATTATGTAAACCAGACAAATATACTATTGAAAAAACATAACAACAGAACTATTTGTACATATTAAATTTTTACAATGGCGTCGATGTATACCTACCGCGTCATGATAGGTCTAGTAACATCTACTGTGAGGGAGGTTCCACTGAGAAAACCCTCTAGTTGTGTAGGAAATATAGGGGTTAACAATGGTGACTCAAGGGGGTGACATCCTCTTGCAAGGTGTTGAGAACCATGAGGTCTCTATAGTACGAGGCTATAAAAACTTATTCATGGAAATATGCATGCATCAATGTTCTTGTCCACTTGGCAATGGAGTCAAATGATGGTGCATGCACTAACCAATTGGAAAGAGAACCAAAGCATGCATTCCCATTTGCAACTGCAAGCAACAACCCACCTCATATGTACACCTCTCATGTTGGAAAATGCATTGAAGTTGACAATTAGGGGGAAGCCACCTGGTCAGGTAGCAGGATTGGAGAATGTTCCATAAATCATCCTTGGCCTGAGCCAAGACCCATCCATGCTAGGAGGAAGAAATCAATATTCTTATTGTGTTCCTTAATCCATCTTATGTGGGACTTCTATTTCTAGTGTTACTCTTCTGATTGAGCTTTCATAAGCATCTTATCATTGAAGTCCAATTCCTTTTTGTGAAGGGCGAGAGTGTCCATCATGCCTGTGGCCATTATTTCCTCTCGAGTTGAGAAAATTACTCTCCAACTATTGCATTTGGAAGAAAATGTTTCCAAAGTTTTTTGTTCCAAGCTTTAATATTATTTTTCAGAATGTTAGTTTTTTGAACCGATATTGACTTCTGCATGGTTGCAACATTCTTTTATCATGTCCTTGAAATGAAATTTTGAAAGACACATTTTGTCATAGTGGAAGGCAGTTAATTTTGAGATTTCTCTGGAGTTCCAATGTAAAATAATTTGCCAGTGGTCTGATCCAATTGGGAGGATTGTGGGTTCATATTCCATCCTCTCAGACAAAAGGTCTTCTAAGAGAATAAAATGGTCTAATTTTTCAGCTACATGTTGCTCCATGCTTGTTCCAGGTAAAAATTCCATTGCTAGAGGCATCTGCATACATGAAATATGTAGGACAGAAGGGGCATCATCTTCATGAACCAAACTTGAATCCCTTCTTGAACAACATACCCATTTAAACTAAGTTAGATTAAATTAAATTGATCTTACTTGAAAGAAAGGGCACTCAAAAAATACCACCATCCATCTATTAATACAGAATAAAGAAGAGAGTATCAGAGTGGTCAAAGTATAAATTAAAGGCAACCTGTGCATGAATTGCTTTAGTTTCACATTGATGAATATTGTTGTCTATGATTGTCATTAATGGCAACATTAATGACAAAGTTGAAGTGTGATGACATGACATGAATCCAAAGCAAGCAAGTGTGTGGATGGCAAGAGATGACAAAGCACACGGACATTGGATGTGGGAACAAGCACAATTCTCTTCTTCTAAGATCTCAACACCCTAAGCCTTTGGTGTAGGACTTTCATATTTAATAACTTTTACAGTCTTGCAAGGAACTTTTATACTTTTGAAACTTTGTCTAATTTGTAAGGCACATTGGAAAGATGGTACAACCCTATCTTGAAAATTTTCATAGTTTCTATCTAACTAAATGCCCCCTAATACCACTAGGGGAAGAGCTATGAAGTCTTTTTAATCCTTCTTTTGTATCTAGATCTTCAATCACTCTTATATTGGAGAGATCTGAAATATTTTTAATCCTTTCTATGTATCCATATATTCAAATACTCTTCTATTGACTACCCTTAGCATCCACCTTTGCATCTTGTTAACCCATCCATCTCTGGACAAACCTACCGTGCATATTGATAACTGTGTGATGATCAATAGTTTCGAAAGACTGTCGATTGTGTTTTTGAAGAACTTTTCCAATTTAATGCCAGAGTGGAGTTCATTCTTATAGACCTTAGATTTGAGTGGAGGTTCAATCTTTCACAGGGCCTTCCACCACCAGACCACTCAGTTTTATTTCACGGACATTGCTTTATACCCTAATGTAGGATTGAAAATTCCATGGAAGGGTTCTTAGACAAAACCAGAGTATCCTTTTCATCTATAATTATAATATTGTTTTTCTTAAGTTGTTCAACATATACTCTCCAATGATTAGCTTCCCTCTCTATCAACCCTAATAGTTCTTTATTTTTACAACCTTGGTGCCAAACTGTTGTAGTATTTGAGTCAGCAACATGTGCAAGTCTGTGTATTCCTTGACTCTGCAAATTATATATCATCCCCATTATGTTAGGGCCCTACCCTAACCTTCTTACATTTTGTTACCAAGGGATTAATAATTAATGTATGAAGGCATCTTGTTTGAAAGAGGCTAATTAGGCAGTTAGTTGGTAGTTAATGTAAAAGGGGCCTCTTTATTAAATAAGTCCCACTAAGTGTCTGGTACTCATTAGTGATGGCAACACAAGTATTTAGGGCTTTTCTAGAGAGAAACTATTTATATAGCTAGTGTTGAATATTTTCTCAAAGGAATTTATCTCCTCTAAGAGGTCCATGAACATTGCTCTCTATTTTCTATATTATCAATGCAAGGGAGATATTTTGTAGGTTTCATGTCATTGTCTCTCTTATTTATTGTTGCATTAGTGGCTTAAGGAACTAGTGCTTATTTAAACAATTATGTATCACCACCAGGCGGGATATATATGAATTTCCTGCTATGAATGAATATTTTTCAATGATAGTGTGTTTATTCTTTAATCATATCATTGCTTGGTTTGCAATCCTAAAATAGTTGGTTTCTTATCATAGTTCACATTTTGAGGATATTGTATGCATGGGTAATGCCTAGCCTTGGTTGGCCTATGATTTGCAATTTAAAAAATATAGGAGTTTAAATGCGCCTAAGCATTTGAAGAGAAATATGTTTTATGCACCATTGGCATTGTTATTACCCCTGTAGACTCCAACAACCTTGTAAAGTCATCTTGTGCTAGCCACAGTAAAAATATATTTTCATCCACGTCTTGTACACCTTCAATGAAGAAAGTATCGAAGAGAAAGCACTTGTTATTTCTGGAAACCTTAGACTTAGAATCTAAAGAAGCTCGCATTCGTCAATTTGAGTAGGAAATTTCTGCACCATTCAAGTATTTCAATGAAAGGTTTGATAATAACAGCTCAACAAGCTATGACAAAATTGTGGATATGGGAAGCTACACTACCATTTTGATTGTTGCATGCTTGTTGGAAGATAGTAGACTTCCATACTCAAGACTAGTGCAACATATTTATGACAAGTTGAAGAAAAACATAGATCAAAACAGAGGAACAAAGTTCAATATTCCTACACATAGACTATATGTTTTCTTTTCAAATTAACATCTGATTAGGACATGTTATAAACCTTTATAGACTCACATCTCTGTAGGCCTCTATGCTCGTTTTGCAACATATGGGAATTGAGTAATTTATTGTATCAACCACTTGAGATAGACCACCGTGATTTTCTCTGTTAGATTATTACAATTATGAGGACATGTTTTCCTATATTGAGTTTAACGTTTTTATTTATTTATTCCATTTCACCAACCTATTTCCCAATATTTTTAGTCTTCTAATTTTGCAGTATATGTAGAATTTACTTGTCTTAAAATTACTATTAAAGTCTCAAATTCAAACAAGAAACATATTTTCCAAACAAGAAATCTCTGAAAACTTCCATCAAACATTGTCTTTAGTTGCTGGTACATTGCTTCAGGATTGTTTTGAGGCTACTACAAGTCTAAGTTTCCACAATTTTGATACTACCATGAACCTCAGAACCACCTAGATTTGCTAATAAGGTTTATTTTCAAACCTAGAGCCACCAAACCTGTAGGAAGAGAGGATTTGTGGTTGTTATGACCTCATGACTGTTCATATTTGATGTGTGTCACCTCCATAGGCTGTTGTTGAAGTTTTAGGCCACAAGCTATACACAAATACACCTAAACCTGCCTCAAAAACCTCTTTTTCATCTGAATAATGGTTGATCTTTGGCCCTTTTAGTCTAAAGTCTACAGGGGATATCTTTTATCACTGTCAAAAGGTCAAGCATAGGATTGATTGTTCTCATGTGACTGACACTAGGGTTGCAACTGATGGGACATCACCCTATTTTCTCTTTATTGTCGCTTCTCCACCCACAGGACTACCCAAGTGTGAGACTAATTAATGTTTGGACTCGGGAGGTCGAGATATGCCTAGAAGTGCCCAAATTATGCCCAGATTGAGAGATTAAGTTGTTTTAACCATAGAACTTGCCCATAAATTCAAAATTGTTTCCGATTGAGGTTGATTAACCCTCAAAATAGCCCAGAATGCCTGGACAGTGCCTACAATGTCCGGAAATCAAATTAGCTATAAATAATCAAGAGAATTACCCTAATATGAATTTTGGGATGCATGAAGGCTAAACATCAGTAAAATTCTACTTTTGGGCATAATTTCACCTAATATCAGTCATATGGATTCAAAATCCAAGGTGGGGCAAATGTACATAAAAAAATTACTCTAATTGAACCCCTTGTTGCAATAATCATTCCAAATTCTAAAATGAGTTTAATGATAGCGTTTTCTATGCCAATCTTATTGTCTTTGCGGGTGTACAATGGTATAGGTCGGAATTGACGTGAAATAACCCCCATCACATAACCCACCAATCCACTAAAAAATTGACTAACAATATAACCTATTAACACAATATCCACTCTCTCATTAAACCATTACCCCTAATACATAACCCACTAGTCCACTAAACCAATAATATATTACCACTATAACCAGTAAACATCTCATCCACTACCACACTAATCAGTAACACACTGATGGATAACACCCAAATTCACTAAAAAGCTAACCATTGACCTAGTTATCCACAAACAATTATCCCACTAAAATATTAAGTGACTAACCCAATAACCAAATAACATACTAATCATTGAACCTCTAACTCTCGTAACCTTCTAACCAATTAACCATTTGAAGACTAACACACTAACCTACTAACCAATAGATTTCCAACACACTAAGCCACTAAACCTCTAATTTTATTTCAAACCTACTAACCTTTAACTCATTAACTAATATCCATTAATTACTATTTGTACCTTGTGGAAACACAGTTAAAAACTTCTTTTTATTTAAATGGATTTTTTTAAAATATTAGTAAATTGATTCGAAGCATGAATGTGATGTGCTTGATTTTAAAGTGAGTTTTTGTTGATTTTTGTATGTGAACTAATATGGTCTAAATAATAATAGTGTAGGGATTTGATCTACAATACAAGGATGGTCTCCTTCATTTATGAATCTAAATCTAGTCCCTTTGCCATCTTTAGAGTTGCTAACTCTCAGAGGAATCCATGATGGCCTAGACCCACAAGGACCAATGTCTTGTGATTTACTTTAAATGGATGAAAGGCTTATTTGTCACTACAAATTGATTCCATGTCGTCAATCTATTTCATATCAACAGTTAGGGATCTCATGAGAGTGAGGTGGATCATTTTGATACTATTGTTAATAGCATGGAATTGTGTACAATTGAATATCTTCATTTATTACTAGTTGGAGCCTATTCTATGTCAATATTGCTTGTATAATGGTGCTACATTTTAATCATTTATAAAAAAGTTTCCATTCTAGAGTAGACTAGTCATATATGTAAGCGATAAAGAAGCTACAACTAGGATTAAACAAAAGAATATTGAACAAAAGAACATTGAGGAATTCTTGGAACTACTCCACAAACTCCCCCAAGGTACTATTGGTCGAGGCCTAACTCTATAAGTTGAGGACCATCATAAGCTTTTGACACATTTCAACCCATAATTATGCATAGTCGTTCCAAGCTTCCACTAAGACAAACTCATGAAACCCTCGTTGACACTTGTTGGATTGATCCTTAAACAATACCTAGAGCACAATTTCACATTAGGTTTGACTAATTAAAAGAACAACACATGGTGTTTCCCACATCAGATATGGGTCAAAGCTGATCAACAATGGACACGAAAGGTTTTTCACAACAAGTAAATTATTAGATCTGATATTAATTTTCTAAACTAGTTTATCTTATTACCATTGTTGTCCTACTTTAAATTGTGATTTTATTTCAGTTCTATTTTAATTTAGATTTGCATTAAAGTTCAATTTCCTTTATTTTTTGTTAAAAAACCCTAATTTTAACAAATAGAGAAAATGATACTGGTGGTAATGGTAATGAAGACAATGTTGATGGTGATGGTGATGGTGATGAAGGAAAAATAGTGAGGGACAATGACAAATTTCAGGGTGAATATGAGGATTGCATAAAATTGCAGATTGTGGGAGTGCATATTACCCAAAAGAAAAAGAAGGATGCAAAGCAAAGAAAGAATAGCAATACAAAGTGTGAGAAAGAAGAAGGAAGAGAGAAAAAGATAAGACATTCAAGAATCCCACATCAATCAAAACATTTTTGTAATTATGTTAATAAATTTATGTTTGTAGGATCAAAGGCAGTTTCATTCTTAAATTCGAAGTCTCCTAGAGATTTGAAATTGAAATATAACTATATGCTATTTGTTGCAGAGTTGTATCACAGCAGGAAATTTCATTGAGTTATGACAAAATATTGTTGGTGCAGACCCTTGTAGAGCCCAATGACACTACAATGTATCTCTCAAGCATCAAATATTTCCCAAAGTTACTCCAAGTCATCCAATGGGGTTATCCCTCGTAAGAATTAACCACATCACTCTGACACATCAAGAAATTCTTAGAACTACAATAAAGTCTCCACCACGGTAATCCTAGCCATGGCCCCACTATATTGGTTGGTAAACACAAATTTCCAACGCCATCGAACAATTTTGTTGGGACAGACTTGCAATACCATAAACTACACTAGCTAGGGCAATCCACACCCATGCTCGAGTGCACTACTTTACACTCAGATTGACCAGTTAAAGGATTACACAGAACATTATATACACCATTAATGGGTCAAAACCAATCA
>LPNX010275918.1:410924-420456 GCA_001517045.1 Pseudotsuga menziesii
TCACCATGTGGATCTCATATGAAATGGTGAAGATGATGATGATGATGACGATGATGTTGATGCCGATGACGACGACAATGATGATGATGTTGTTAATGACGACGATGACGATGACGACGATGATGATGAGGATGATGACAATGATGATGATTATGATGTTGATGCGAATGAAGTTGACAATGATGATGACGATGACGACGACGATGATGATGATGATAATGATGTTGATGATGATGTTGATGATGTTGATGAAGTTGGTGATGATGTTGATGATGATGATGTTGATGATGATGATGATGATGTTGATGATGACGATGATGATGATGAAGATGATGATGACGAAGATGATGATGATGACGATGATGTTTATGATGAAATAAGATAAAATCACATTTCTAATTAAATTATTATTTTTTTAGTAATAATAAAATTCAATACTTATATCACAAGATTCAATCAAAATATATAGAGTAGAGAAATTACTACATATCTCGTACACTTCAATAGACTTCATCATATTCTTCATCCAAGTCATCATCCATATCATCAGATCCAGATTCAACATTGTAAGGATTGGCCATATAATCATCATCATCTAAGTTAGTTATGATCATCATGTCATCATCGATATCATCTTCGTGGGCATTGTACACTACATCATCTGGTTCAACTAATTCTTGGACATCTTCTTATGGATCATCATGATCATCTAACTCATGTTGATCATGATATTTATCATCGTCTTCTTCTTCTAGACCCTCTTCATTACCTTCCTCTAGTTTATAGTTTACTGACCTTCCCCTTGGATCGTGTCTCACAACAAATGACCAACCCACTTTACCTCGAACCTCAGAGTAAAATACCTATTCACATTGGCTTGGAAGAACATAGGGCTCAGTTCCTGGTTCAAACAACCTTGTATTTACCATGGTAAATCCATTATCATGTTCAATAATAGTTCTATCACGATCACATTGATTCAATCATAACTTGTACCATTTGACAACGAACAGAACTACCTTGAAGGATTTAAAGTCACACTGAAGAATATCTTCCAGATACACATAGTATCGATTTTCTAAGAGTTCTAGATGTCTGTCGCTTCTAGATGAAACATTGGTCACCTCAAAGACTACAGATATCCCACAATCTGATGTTTTCTTTGTTTCATACAACTTTTTGATGCGATATATACAACCATTGCACACCATAGCCTTATGGTTTTTTGCCTACAACAAGCCATACACAAAAAGATTACATAATGATTCAATATTTATGATTAAGTGCATGTTTATGCATCCATACAAGGAGAAAAAAAATGTGTACATCAATATGTAATTTGCAAAAAAAATGAATTAGAGTGGTTGATTAATATGCTTTCCTAGTTGATTAATATGCTTTCCTGCTTATCTTTTAAACCATATGCTAAATCGATTTCCCTTTGTGTAATATTGGTATCTCCATTGTGATTTGCTTCTTTAACCAATGAAGCCACACCTTCCCATGATATTCCATGACCTGATTGTTCACATCATTTAATCCATACCTTCATCCAGTCAATATTGTTTACGATGTATAAATGAATTGCATCCCACTCTCGACCAACTGCTTGATGACAATAAAAATTAAAATTCAAGACAGATGTAAATTATCTTAACAAAGAATACACTCTTAATTGATGCAATATATTGAATATGCAAATAGAATATGTTATATGATATATATACATAAAATTCAATAGTCAAATGTAATATACTTATTAACATCCACTAGCTAATAATTATCTTTCACCTTCCTTGATCTACCTTTCCCCTTCAGGTACTCCCCTTCAAAATTTTATTGGAGTTTGGATCACAAATGCGACGTAAATTGAGCTTTGACACTAAATTAGGAATGTATTCACTAACATACAACATTTTTTGGTATACCATATATCCCTCCATCATATAACCCTCGAAACGTTCTCACTGTCTAACCAAACCCTTCATAAATTTCAAGTGCCTCTCAACCATCCACATGGACCTTGAGTGCACAAGTCCACACAATTCCATCTCCTCAACTTGGTGTATGAAGTAGTGTTCATGTGCATTGAAAAATTCCAAAGGTAGATGCTTTTGCATTTCACACATGAGGTGAGTAATTTCTCTCCTCTAATACTTTATATCTTCTTTATGGATTTCTTTAGATTAGAACTATCTACAAGTGACACAAACCAATAACTATATTTAAAAAAAAACATTAAATTACATAACATAAATTAGTGCACAGAAAACAAATATAATTATACGATGAATTAAAGAACCACTAAGCACATGCAAATAATCGCTAGTTACCTCATGTATTTCCCAAGATTATATATAACTTGTTTGACATTGTTGTCGAAGTTGTCTAGAAGAGAGAGAGAGGCAAAACATACTGTAACAATATACAAACCACATCATTTTTTAAACAAAGAGTAGACAAACAAAATAACAACAATATGCACTTGAATTTTTAAAAAAAAAATTATATGGATATATTAATAATAATTACCTTCATGAAGACGTGCCAATCATTCGTTTTCACCCCCGCAAAATCACCTTTCTTTGTTATGATATTCTTCATGTTCGCACAAAATCCTGTAGGAAATTTAATTTTCCACATGATTTATTTTACAACATTACTTTGCTTCTCTGTAAACATCCATGCAATTGAGTTTATATTAATTTGGTCTCTGTTGCTATGAAATTGAATGACATATTTCATTGCATGGTTTCCTTCTTGAATGTCTTTGCAAAATTTCACAATTTTTTCTTTGACGCTCATTAGCTTCAATAATCGCCATAATGTTTCAGTTACATTATTTCCGATATGTATTGTATCAAATATATGAGCAATTTGTAGGTGCTCATAGTAGGGCAACCTGTTGAATTGTCTAGGATAACTTTTCATTCCTCGTGGACGCTCATTAATGCCTTCATGATCACGATGGACATATTGAATATTAGTTTATAAATAAATTTTGGCCACTACAGTAAACAATACACAATAAAAAAAATACACAACAATTCATATACCATGATCCACACGTACCAACTTGACTATTTCTATTATATTGCAACTTCCAAAGGTGAGGTGCCATTCTCCATGGTTTTAACGTAGTCTCTTGCTTCCCATTGAAAATATTTTTTTTCAATTGTTCTATACCTACAATTATTAGAGAGGAAGTGCTTATACTCATCAAACACCTCCTTTCTTAATCTTTTTGAGCAACGAGATTTGATGTTAGGACCACAAACTGGACATGCAAATTTTCCCTTTGTTTGAAGACCTACAATATATAGATATGAAATATCTATGTCAATTATAATTATATTTTAACTAATTCATAAAATTAAATGCAATTAAAGTGGAACTTAAAAATACAAACCAAAAAAATGGGTTAACCCTGGGGCATCATGTATTGTCCATACAAGCATTGCATGGAATTGAAATTGCCTTTGTCGTATTGGTCTAGATACGTCATACATATTGATGCCATTCCATAACTTCAGTAGCTCATCTATAAGAGGTTCAATATATACATTCATATCTTCGACTTGGAACTTACCTGATTGATTTAAAGTACACACACACACACACACACACACACACACACACACACATATATATATAACATCATAAAACAAAATATGACAAATGAGATGCGACAACTACAATAAAAATAAAACAGTTGTAGATACAATATACCTGGAATAATCATCGACAACATTATGTGCTCCCTCTTTATTGACAATCATGGAGGAATGCTATTGTTGATAACAAAAATAGGCCATACCATGTAAATGGATCTCATCTATTCAAATGGATTAACACCATCTGCTGCCAAAGAAATCCTAAGATTACGGGGTTCTTCTTTAAAGTAAGGCCACTTTTCCTCCATATCTCTAAATGTAGAACCATCTGTAGGCATTTGAATAAAATCATCTTGACTTATGTTCCTTGCATGGTAATCCATTAATTGCACTATGTTATTGCACCTAAATAGTCGTTGCAAACGTGGGATGATGGGAATATAACGAATAACCTTGTGAGGCACATTTTTTGTTACTTGATATGTTCGATATCTACTTATATGTCATTCTAGACATTTTGTTGCAAATTCATGTTGATTATAATATATAACATGTTCATCGGGGCATGCATGAATTGCTTCATAATGCATTCCAATCTCTTTCATGATGGAAGATAAATCTCGATATGTGCGAGGTAAAATATTTGTTGGTGGTAACAAAAATTCAGTTATCAAGCTACATCAAATTAAAATAAAAATGGAGTTAATATAATATATAAATAATATTAATGAAACACATTTCATCCGTATTAATTTGAATTATGAATTAACAATACAATTATTAAAGGAACAAATATAACCTTTATCACGATCATATATATGTGATGGATTATTTTACATATCTCAACATCTGTGTGATTGATATGTTTGAAATACCATTCATAACCTTCAAGTTCATTATCAACATTATAAGAGAAAGAAGATTTGTTTTGGAGCCTTCATAAAGGGGTTTGTATGCCTTCTCAAGAAGAGGTATATCGTGAACATCATCAAAGTCATCAATATTTTCATGATCATCGACATCATTATCATCCATTCTAACATTAAATGAATCATGGATCAATGTATTTGTACCATTATCTTCAACTACATTATCAGTATGGCCATCTTCTTCAATAGGATGATTAACTTGTTCTCCATTAAGCATAGCTCCATGTTCCTCCGGTACTTGTTCTGAAATAACTTCCTCTGGACAATATGACATAGGATGTCTTTGCTTTATAATTACATGAAGACATCAATATATATAATTTAATATAGGAAATATTAAACTAATACATACATTTAACAAAGCAAAAAATATAAAATATAAATTATAATGCTAAACTTACAAATGGATGATATTAATTCCCCCCCCCCCTCAACATGTCCATGTTCCCTACAATGTTTGGTGGTTGTTGTGATCAATATTCTTCTCCTCTTAAAACCCCTGTATTGAATACATCGGCAATAACATTTCCCATCGCCCCTTCTTTTCCCTGCATCCCACAGTCTAGCAAGCAATTGTTGATTTTGTTCGTTTGGATTAGGAATATTGCTATTTGACATTTTGTCACAAAAATCTTGAATGAAGACTATTGACAACCTTAAAAAATCAAGGTCCACACATCACTATTTCTGCAAACGGTGGTTTATAGAAGAATAAAATAATTTCTACAACCCATCTATCGATAAAATGATGTCCGCAAATAGTCCGTCAAGAAATAAAATAATTATGCA
This sequence comes from Pseudotsuga menziesii, assembly GCA_001517045.1. Classification (NCBI taxonomy): domain Eukaryota; kingdom Viridiplantae; phylum Streptophyta; class Pinopsida; order Pinales; family Pinaceae; genus Pseudotsuga; species Pseudotsuga menziesii. The sequence continues at coordinate 416,257 of LPNX010275918.1, forward strand.
AACCGCCCGTCGAAGAATAAAACAATTCCTCAAACCGTTCGTCGAGGAATAAACTAATTTCCACAAACCATCTGTCGTTTTTATAGCAAACATGTAGGAATGTTTATGTAATTTATATATTTTAAACTTCAATAGTTGTCGAATAATCGATGATATGAACCTAGTTATCGTTGCAAAAATCCTAGTTACCATTGCAAAAAGCCTAGTTACCATTGAAAACAAATATGCCAAATACGTCGCAAATCCGACTACTATGTTGTCACAAATCTAATGACAGTTGGGTCAAAAATATGACGACACTGTGGTCAAAAATCTGATGACACTAGGGTCGAAAATCCGACAACAAATTATGGCATTTAAAAAAAATAATCAAAATTTGTAATTTCAAATTGAAATCTGACAAAACAGTACTTTTCGTCGGATTTTGGGTCCAAATGTTGTTGTGGGTGCATGTTGACTAGTCATATCACTAAGGGTAGATCCCAACATGGTTGGTCGTATCACCAAGGGTAGATTCGAGTGTGGTTGGTTGTATCTCTAAGGGTGGATCCCAGTATGACTGGTCGCATCACCAAGGGTAGATCCCAACATGGTTATCTAGGGGTTGAGAGACATTCTTTAAGAACATAGGCACTTATTTAGTTACCAATATGTTAACTTCGGTCAACCTTCATCCTAGGGTTGAAGAAATTGGTCTAGGACCAGGACCTAGTCAAGGACCAAGACATTGAAATCATAGATTGGATCTATGCATCGATATGAGGATTACATCTAGCATGAAAAAGAGTCGACTATGTAGAACTTCTACTAATGTATAGATTCAAGAGATGTCACAAGTCAATGGCCCAAGTACAAAGTTGCAGCAGCAGTGATGATGTCCAGTGATGATATTCAATGATGAGATACAATGATGATTTCTAGAGTTAATATATACCGATGATGTACAATGTCGAGTGACAAGAACCAATGATGATGTCCAAGGATAATGATCGTGACAAAAGAATACCTTCCTTGTTAAGAAGGAGTGTTGAAGAATGTAACTTCGGAAGATATTCGTGTTGTACTTTTATTGTATTATTCGTCTACCTCCTTCAGGAGATGTTATTGATGTACTTGGTCATGTAAATGTATTTGAAAGAATCAATTTAACCATTTTGATGTAGGTCAATTCAATAGTACCCACAAGAAAGGTTATATAAATGTTATTTTGAGTCTCCCTAGGAGGTCGGCCCTTTTTGGAGCAATAGGTCAGCCAAGCTAGTTTATTTGGTCAGTAACTTAATGAGTATAAATAGAGAGGGTGATCCTCTCATTTGGACACACTTATCACTCAAGAAAGTGCCCAAGAGAGAGAGATAAGAGGCTCACTAGAGAGGAGATATTGTTGCTATTGTCTTTGGGGTTCATCCTATCTTGGTTGGCATTGCACTTGGTGATGAAAACTATACAAAAGAAGTTGTTGGGTTTTCTCCCCTGTGGTTTCCCAGAGGAAAATTCTTGTGTTATTTTGCCTTGATGTGCTTGTCTTTCTTTCAATGATCCTAATGATATGGTTGTGATGAAATGATGCTAAATGTTTAAATGTCTTCTTTAACAATTAAAATTATAATACATAGTTCACTAGCATTCTCACATAATAGTGTACACATAGCTTCTCTCAAAGAAAAGATAACATGATATATGGCCTTCTCAAGGAGGTGAAGCATGGTTTTATAGATCAATGGAGGAAATTTGAGTTCAATAGAGGCATAATGAATAGAATTCAAATTCACGAGGAGCAATTTTAATTGTTGGACAGAAAGGCTAAGTGAGGAGATTCCATTTTCTTGGAAAAGCAACGAATTACAACTTTGATGATTGGAGCCAAGGAGGGAGAAATTGGGCATGGGAGGTGATATAGGGACTCAATTAGGTTTCATAACTAACCTGCAACACAAAAATAGGTATCCTCTCCCATGAGTAGTGGAGTAAGTGTGCCATTTCCAAGTGAGGCCCACCAATCTCTTAAGAGAGCGCACTAGTGCAAGTGGAGCTACCAAATATTCATAAGGGAGTTCCAAATCATCAATAAGGTCCACAAGGGTAAAGTTGGGTTCATCATCAAGTGTTTAAGTGATCATCAATTCTAGAGTGCACTATCAATTCCCCATCCCCCTTCACCTGTGGAGTCCATGGCCCCCCCATTCGCATTAATTGTCCATGTTGAGCCAGATATTTTATTTATTTACAATGATGTCTTGAGATCGTAATCTCATAACCTATTTATATAATAACAAAGAAAATAACAAGTACATATGATCATGGGCTTAAATCATGGGGTATTACATCTCCCCTCCCCTTAAAAAAATGCATCATCCTTGATGCATATTTATTGCATACATGTTGACGTAATTGTAACTTCAGAATGTATTCACTTGTATATCTTATGTATTGTACCTCGATGTTTATTCCGGGAAGTATCTATAATGTAATTGAGTCATGTCATGCCCCAATGTTCCGATCGGGAGATTCAATAATGTAAACAAGTCATGTAAATTCATTGAGGTTAACCCTCCATTGTAAGTCGGGGCAATAGTCCCCACAATTGTGTTAAGGTTAACCCTCTTTGTTGATCGGAGTGCAAAGTCCCCATAGTTGTGGGGCACTAGGGTTATTAGACTCTCCTAGAGATGTCGGCCCTATTAAGTAATTGTTAAGTGGGGCCGACATGTTGAAGTGGACATTAAGTGAATGAAAGAATATAAATAGCGAGTGAGCCTCTCTATTTATCACACACACACACTCATTCACTGGGGCGCATGAGTGAGACAAGAGAAGCTCTCTCAAGTGTGAGAGAGAGAACAAGCTATGGAGATCATCTTTTATGTTTTTGGGTTTTACTGCTGCCATTGGTTCTCAATCTATCTCTGAGGAAGTTGTGGGGTTTTCTCCTATATGGTTTCCCCAAGGAAAATTATTTGTGTCTCTTGTCTCTTGTGTTTATTGTTGTGCATGTTATTCTCTCAGATAAGATCCTAAGATCATATTGCTTAAATGATAAAAATATAACATGGTATCAGAGCTAACCTGAGAAGAAGACATTGTGCAACTGCAGAAGCTAGGGATTCTTACTTTTTGGGTCTCTCTCCATAATCCATCAGCAAAAGTATGCTAGGCTGACTCTCCATTGAAGGGCGCATCTTTCTGTCGAAGCAGAATTTGATTACGGACATTTTTAGTTTTTGGTGTGGGAAATTAGGGCCTTTTACAGAAGAGAAATTTTTGAGTGAGCCTGACATAGGATTTCTCTCCTCATCAAAATCGAATTTTAGAGACTTGGGTCAAGATTTTTGGTTGGGTGTAACTCCAGGAAAGTCAAGCCCTAGTTTGACCCCAAGCTGGAAAAACCCTAAATACTAAAACTGATAAGTTTTGGTACATTCGCTATATCTAGGGATTGGAGAAGGATCAGGAGCTGAAACTTTCACAGGACAAATCGAAAATATTTATTTACACTGTTTCCAAATTTTAGCCCCAGATTTGCTATATTCTATGAGATATGATCCCTCCAAGTTAGGGTTCCAGCCTCTTCCAGGATTCATCCCTAAACAGGACACCTGGGGATAATTCCTATATCTCGAGATACAAAGGTCCAAATTAAATTTCTGAAGATGTTCCAGGAAGGGAACGGATTGTAAATTTTGTGGTCTAAGTTTTAGAACCAGAAGAGAAAATAGTGACACGTGGCAGTCCATACAACTTCGCTATGTTGAACAGTCCTGAAACAAGTCACCTTGGGCAAATGCTCATAAGTCCCAATTGGTGAAACCAATTCTGATGAAACCTATGCTGTTGGAATAGGGACAGGTGAGGCTACCTCATTATGAAGTTTCAGACACATAGAAGCATTAATTTTGGAGATACCGTAGAAACAGTATCAAGAATTTCTGCATAAGAAATTGGAAAATTAGGGATTCCTGTTCCAGGAGCTTCCCTCCACTATTTTCAGAAAAGGAGTACATTGGACAGCTTGCCTTGAAGAGGTATATCTTCCTATCCAATCAAATCTAAAAGACTCCAAGTTTTGAAAATTAGGGTTTCTCTGACAAACCCTAGATCAGTCAGCTCTAGAACCAGGACGGACACCTCAAATCGGTAAGATCTAATCTTTTGCTATTTTCATTTGAGGTTCTCATTTCAAAGTGATCTATCACATCAGCT
>LPNX010275918.1:420480-463022 GCA_001517045.1 Pseudotsuga menziesii
GACCACTTCCAATCATGGAAGTATATGATCTCTCTGAAGAAAATAAATTGGACACCTACATAAGTAGAGAGGTTCCAGTTCCAGAGGGAGATGAGGCTAAAATCCTTACACCAGAAGAACTTGTTCAAGGCCAAGAAGATCATTGTTGATTCAATCATGGATCATCTTATACCACAAGTGTCTTCCCTAAATACACTGAAAGAGATGTTTTATTTCTTGACCAAGATATTTTAAGGGAAGAACATAAATTAGAAGATGACCTTAAGAAACCAGTTGAAGAATGTGAAGATCCAGAATGCAGAGACCATACAATCATACTTTACACGGGTCTCTCAAATCAAAGAACAACTTGTAGCAGTATAAGAAGAAGTGGAGAATGCAAAAGTAGTGATATCCACCTTGAATGACATCCCAGGATCACAGGATCCATTCATGCGAGGAATGTGTGCCAGAAGGAAGTGATTACCTTCAGCAGACTCTAGGAAGAAGAAGAAGCTCGACTCATAATAAGAAAAGAGAAGATGGAAGCAATTGAAGATCAAGCTCTCACCATCCAAAGAAGATCCCTCAAGCGATGAGGAATATGAAGGACTCAAATCTTGAAGAACCTCTTATCCATCTTAGCATTTGGATAAGAAACGATGCTATTATGAATGAAGAAGATGATAAAGCTGAAGGCTCAAGAAGGAGTCTACCCACGAAACAAATAAAGATAAGTATTCAATTGTCATTTCATGATATTGTTTTGTTATGCATTTCTTTATATTCAGTTGATGTATTATACATGATAGAATGTTTTCATTAATGACATTATACTACTAATATGCATGTGATGGGTAAGTAGCTCATGGTGCTATACAACTCTCCATTGCTACTTATCTAGAATGAAACCTCTTTGCTGACATATTGGATTAGTACATAATCTCAATGTTGTCATGGTGGAGATGGAAGGCATCTAGAAAATTTTCCGTGAGATATGGATGAATGTTGTATTGGCTAAAATAGTTGCATGATCATATATTTATGCATAAGAATTTGCCATTATGAATATGCCTTATGAAATGTTTCTAACCATACCACTAATGCATTTGAATTATAGGAAATATTGCATACATAATCACCTACAAGAAAAGAAGGATGAGACTTGTTTTGAAAAACAAGTGATGACAGATAAAGAATAATATGATGAATGCAGTGACATCATTGATGCGGAACCTTCCTGCTATGAAGAAGTAACCAAGAAGAAAGGGAAGACCAATTCAAGAAGAATGATGTCTAGGATGCAGTATTGATACATGAAGGGAAGTTCGTAGTTCCATCATGTAGTAGATGGAAACATCGTAGGATACAAGGTAAGATTCGTAGCACGGGGCTTCTCACGAAAAGAAGGCATAGACTAAGAAGAGACATTTGCATCCAGTGGGAGTTGAGGCACATGATAGGTAGACTCATGTGTGCAAATTAAAGAAGACCTTGTACGAGCTCAGAAGACACCCATGGGATAATACATACATGATGAGCTTGATGAAGATCTTAACCTTTGCTACAAGGTCGAATATGAAAGCATATAGAGGATGACAAGCTCACAGATGGGTGCTACAAGAAATTTTGAAAAGGTTCAAGATAGAGGATCTTTGTATCCAGTGACCCTAGATGGATACATAGAATATCAGTAGCAGAGGAAGCTACTTGTCACTCCGGTACAGAATGTTTTAGTGAATAAAGTATGAAAGACAGAGGGAGAATGATGCTCCGCTTCAGAGGGAGTGACTGCAGAAGATCTCGAGGTTTGACATGGTACGACAGGATGGACATCTTACTGATGACTCTAGGATTTACTGAGAGTAAAGCGGATTCCAACCTTTGCTTCAAGGTTGAAGGTAGAATACTAGTAATGCTCCCGTTATATGTTGATTACTTATTCCTGACAGAAAGGAGGAACTCATTAAAGTTTTAAGAAGGAGACTTGCTGTCGAGTTCGAGATGAGGACTTGGGGATGATGCACTATGTTCTAGGCATGGAGGTGTGGACAAGGGAAGTATGCATTAGAGATCCTGAAGAGGTTTAGGATGATGGACTACATGACCACACCGACCTGAAGCTATTAAGTGTTACTTCATCAGAGTCGGTTGATGCCATGATGTATCGTTGGGTGATTTGTTCCTTGATATACCTGACGGATACAAGACCAGATTCTTGCTTTGATGTGAACACATTGAGACATGTTCACCTAATTGTTGCAAATCATGCATTGAGGTACCTGAAGGGTACAGTTGAGTATGCGCTCAAGTATGAGGCGGATCAGAAGATTAACCTGAAAGGTTATGTTGATTCATATTGGGCAGACAGTGCCATAAATAGAAAGAGCACCTTAGGGTGTTGCTTCAGTATGGGATCAGGTGTGATCTCTTGGTTTAGCAGGAAGCAGTCCTGTGTGGCACTGAGTATAGATGAAGCAAAGTATGTCGCAGCTTGTTCAACTAGTTGTGAGGAAGTATGGCTGAGGAAGCTACTGTCTGATTTGTTTGATCTTCGGTTAGATGCTACTTGTATATATTGCGATAACTAGAGTTGTGTGAAGTTATTAGAGAACTCAGTGTTCCATGACAAGTCGAAGCATATCGAGATCAAATATCACTATATCAGGGATATGGTGCAAAGAGGAGCAGTGAAGCTCCAGTATGTTGAGACAGATCAACAGATAGCTGATGTGTTGACCAAGCCATTGGCTAGAACGAAGTTTGAGTACTTCAGGGAGAAGCTTGGTGTTCTCCAGATCAAGGTTCCTTCCAAGGGGAAGTGATGAGTCCGTGAGCCATTCTAACATTGTGAGAGGATTGGTTCCTTCCATGGTCAGACGTAAGGGCTGATCCATTTTGTCATGATGAGAGGATTGGTTCCTCGCATATCAGACATAAGTGTTGAGCCATTCTGATGTGACTATAGGATTGGTTCCTACATGATCAGATATAAGTGCTGAGCCATTCTGATGTGACTGTAGGATTGGTTCCTACATGATCAGATATAAGCGTTGAATGTTATTATCTGAATGGAGGCACCAGGTCAGTTACTAGGAATCCTCAGCCTAGGGATGAGAGCCATTCTGATGTGACTATAGGATTGGTTCCTACATGATCAAATATAAGTGTTGAATGCCATTCTCTGAATGGAGGCACCTGGTTAGTTACCAGGAATCCTCAGCCTAGGGCTGAGAGCCATTCTATTGTGACAGTGGGATTGGTTCCTACATGATTAGATATAAGTGTAGAGCCATTCAGATGTGACTATGGGATGTGTTCCCACATGATCAGATGTAAGTGCAGAGCCCTTCTGACATGTATGTTGGATTGGTTCCTCGCATGGGCAGATGTAAGTGCAGATCCCTTTCGACATGTAGGTTGGATTGGTTCCACGCATGGTCGAATGTAAGTGCAGAGCCCTTTCGACATGTATGTTGGATTGGTTCCTCACATGGTCAAATGTAAGTGCAGATCCTTTCTAACATGAATACTGGATTGGTTCCTCTCATGGTCATATGTGAGTGCTGGGCCTTTCTGACATCGATGACTGGATTGGTTCCTCTCATGGTCAGATGTGAGTGTTGGGCGTGCCTTTCTGACATGTATGTTGGATGTGTTCCTCGCATGGTCAGATGTAAGTGCTGGGTGGGCCATTCTGACTTAAGGTCAGATATAAGTGTTGAAGAAGACCTACATGGAGGTTAGGCCTACAAACAACATGAAAAAGGGTTGGCTCTGTAGAACTTCATGTGACGAGAAGAATGAACAATATCTTACCAAGGCTTTAAGTTTTTTCCATGACGCGTCCCATTTAGCGTCTATTTTGACCATTCAATGTAAAAAAAAATTACACTAAAAAGGGACGCTAAATGGGACGCTAATTCCAGGATTTGTTGTAGTGTTCGTCTTGAAGGCATCATAATCAGTCCTCACTTGATCTATAACTGCCTTGGCCTCTGCCAAAGTGTCGCGCATTATTTGACTTCTTGCTCCATTGGGTGGTATTCGTTCATCTATTGTACTGCATTTAAGTCGACCTTGGTCATTGTGATTTCCTCCATTGCTTTGTGCATTAGTTTCTCTCTTGCACCTTGTAGTTCATCCAACTGTGTCGACCTCCTCGGGTGCCTTGTATGCGCCTTATTGACGCGTTTCTGCAACTCTTTGAGATCCACTACTTTAGTCACCTGTGCCAATGGGGGAATCAATTTGATTGATCCACGTGTTGTCATTAGTTGCGCCTATGCTTCCCCAAGTTGAGTCTCCAACTAATGCAGTTGCTCGTCCTGCACCAAGCTCCCCCAAAATTTTGTGATTTCTTCTGCGGTTGTCTGGACTGCCTTTTCATTTTCGGCAATTTCTGTTGCGGTGTCCTCAATTATGCTTCTTCTTTCCACAAAATGCTCTGATGACATGCTTGGTACAGCACGCACCTTCGTTCTCTTTCCTCATATCGGTGACAAGTCTCCCCAGGTGTAAGACTTTTGCTTCCATAAACATCTCCAAAGTAATGTCCAAAATCTCTTCACATGCCACCGAGATTGCTCTCTCTAGTCTTTGCCTATTGTCAAATGTTGTTGTTTTTTCCTGGATGATTGCTTCCTTCTCCGTCTTGAGATGATGAAGTTCCTCTTTCGCACTTTTGGCCTACTGCCTCAATCGGACCAATTGATGCTAAACTCTCGCTTCCCGGTCTCAAATATCTTCGCTTGTTGCTAGCTGAACTCATGTCACCATGTGCATTGGGAGTTCGTTGAGGTCAATACCAATCAATTCAAACCCCTTAAACATTGTGTTGGCGTCCTCATTCCCTATCATTATTGCTTATGGTACAATCTATACCACCACACTCTCTTGCCCGAGTGTGTCTCAATTGCTCTTTGCAGCACACCCTCCTGCGGTACTCGTGTCTCCAGTACTGCATTTGTTAGTGTTTACACCAACCCTATGACTTGATGAAAGTAACATGTTACGCATTGCATTACCTCGGCTGCACCCTTCTTAGTCGTTGTGGTGATTGCAGCTACTACCTTGTTCATTATCTCGTTAGAGAGCCCTGCAATACTGCTTCCTTCACCTTGTTTAGACCGACGCTTTGTCCGTGCCTCTTCCTATTGAATCTACAAGTTCGATTCTATCTAAATATCGGATGATTCCTCCTGTGATTCCTTCGGCTTATCCTGCTCAATTGGAATATCTGGTGGCGGTCCATTTTCGGTGTCTGAAAGTTCCTCGGCATTGATTGGAACCTTCCACTCCGGTGGCCATTTGTCGATGATAGAGTCCAGCTCTACGTTATTCAACTTGTATTGTGTTGTCAACCATTGTTTCTCCGCATCATGCCTCGCCTAAATATGGATGGCATGCGTTCCTATTGTTAATCATGCAATCCTCCTGTACTTCATCGCGGCCTCATTTGTGAGTCGTGGTATCTTTGATGCTACATCCCACAGTGCATCCAAGTACAAGTAGAACTGGATGTTGTTGTCAGCTTACCTTTCCTTGTTTTTGAGTGCCCATATATTCTTGTACCGCGCTTTTCTATAGATGTTGTCAGCCTCAACCTCCATTCCCTGATAATATTTGGGTTCCATCCAACCAACAAGTGTGATAAGTATCAGCAACCAGGAGTAGGGAAATGGTTTTCCCATTTCTTACGCTAATATGACGTCTTCCATCAACTCATTCAACAAAAATAAAGACCAATTCATCTTAAGTCCTATCGACGGAACCATTTCTTTATGCTATCCAGTCGACAAGGGTTCACTCCATAGATCTGTCAACACCCATCAACGCAAACTCCCTAAACATCGAGCCAGACACATTTTACCCTATACAACAACACTTGCGAAGCAAGTGCAGTCTCACCCGAAATGTCTGAGGGAGGGTTGCAGGAACCAATTTTCCATAGAAGGAAGAGGACTTTCACCCCACCGATTATTCTATCGCAACATTGACCAGAAATACAGGGTTTTCCTCGTAATGTTACTGAGATCAACTTATTCGTGTTAAGTTGACAAAGACACATTATCATCATCATTCAGATTCATATAATTCATAGTACAAAGACATCGACATATAGAAAATTGATAGATCCTGCAAGGCTTCAAATCATTTAACCTTGAAAACACATTCGCAACATTCACCATGTCATACAGAAATGCAAACAAGAGACAAAATCATTTCGCCAATAGAATCTTCATATTATCAATCCCATAAATACATCACAAAAAGACAAAACATCTCTTGGTCGATTAACCTCATACCAGAAAGTAAATTCGTTCTTCCAAACTAGATCCGTGGACAATAATTGATTACAAAAGCTTATCGTTATTCGATTCTTCTATGATGATATAATGAATACAGTTCTAACTCTATTTATAGGCTTACTAAGCCATTACACAATGGTCCACTTGACTAATATCCTAACTAACTTTGACCAAAAATTCCTAACTTGTCGGTTTCTCCTTCTACGCGGTCGACTCTTCCTTCTGTCCATGCCCTTCTTGTCGATGTAGAAGCATGCCTTGCACATTCTAACCCCTTTCCAATAATACTTTACAAGTATTTGGTCGGAGGACCTAGTCGGCTAGCCGACTTAGTCTCCTCCATCATCTCCCTCACCTAAAAATATTTCTTCATCCCGAATAAATGAGGAGATGAAAACCGTGATGTCTAAGTAACTAAAAAAAACATGTTGCTACTATTATGGATTATTAGTACTGGTAGATTGATGTTGTTGTACACACACTTTGACAATGGATTCGACAGATACTGGTAATTGGTGTTGAAATTATTCCTATGTGTGGAGTGCATTCTGGATGTCAATTGTGAGAGTGGTGAGGCTCGACAAGTTCTCTATATTTTCATGCATATCTAAGTTCAAGATATTAATCATGTCCAGTCCTAACAATTTTATTTTTTCGTCGGCAACAGAAAGTAGTCGTTGGAGTTCTGGCTTGATCTTGTCAATATTGGACAAACTAAGTCTAGCTTGGTTGATCCTATCATGTTCTTGTTTTTCTAGTTTTTGTTAGCTTATTGATTTCCAAAACAAGTTGATCATCAATGATCTAAGCAAGTGCTTCTCTGGTAACCAGTCGACATTGTTGTAGTGAAACGATGAGCTCACGTGTCTTTTGCATTTCTTCAAATACATTGTCATAATGGGTATACCAATTCCACAAATTTTTTGTAGTGACAACAGATTCTGAAGCATATTGTACTAACATGTTGTGTGCTGCTATAAATGTTGTCTATTGATATCTTAATAGAACAGAGGTTTCCTCAACCTAATCTTGTGGTTTTTTGTTCAACTACTCCTAGAGGGTCAACATGACACTTTTGAATATAAGGTAGGATTTGTCAAGAGGTTTGTCGGAGTTGGTCCTGCACAGAATTGTCATAATATTTGTGCTAAACTCTCACACTTAGCCAAAAATGTGGATTGCTCTGCTTTTAATTGTTCAATGTTCTCTTTAGCTTCTACTCTTCTATCCTAGTATTCCCGATCAATTGCATATCTAAGCATGTCTAACTCTTATTCTTTTGCTTTTCGTGGTTCAAATGTGACCATCGAACCAAATTAATCTATATGTACCAAAATGTGTGGTTGTTATTGTAGGTGATGTAGGTGTTGTTGTTTTTTTTGTTGTTTATTTTTTTCCTTTCTTTGCTTTATTTTTCTTCTTTCTTGCTCTTTATTTTGTTTCTCGACCTCTATCTATTTTTCTATGATGCTCTCTATTTCTATTGCTTTCTGACTTTGTTCGACAGTAGGAGTTGTATCACCAGGGTTAAGTAGGCGTACACTGGTATGATGAGTTGGGATATCGGCTAAACTGTCTTTGGTTTGAGGTGACAAGGGTGAAGGAGGTTAAGCAGGTTTGTCGGTTAGGCCCAATGTCTCATGCGGAAAGGATTCTTCAACATTGCTTGTTGAAGCAGGTTTAGAAGTCGAGTTGGGAAGTTGTAATAATTTGTCTAAAGGATCGACAGTGGGGTCGGGTGAACGTAGTTTATCTAAGGAAGGTTGGTGTTGTATTGGTTTCGAATGGTCGACATGTCAGAGAATGAAAGATGAAGTTTATTGTGCCACAACATTACTCGTCGAATCAGGATTCTTCTGTAATACGGTTTTAGTATATCCAACAATTTGTGTTCCAGAGGTGGATGGTGGTGGAAGTTTGGTAAGGGTGGATTTTGGCATGGCTAAAGTAGACTTCTGCCCCTCATCGGTTAGGATTGTTCTTTTTATTATCATTATTTTCCAGATGGGGAAGAGGGATGGTAAGTTGGCTAATAAACTCTTGCAGGTTATTATCCTTTTGAATTATTGCTATTAATGGAGCAGGTAGATTTTGCAAATATTGAGGGATTATAGTTATAGGTGTGGTAGTTGTCAAAATCGATATGACTTCTTCTTCGACAAATGGGGTAGGGGATGATGGGGGTGGAATGTGGGTGAGATCGACCGATAATGTAATAGAAATCTTAACCTTCTTTAATGCTGGTTATGCTTGGTCTTGTTGTTGCTCCTCTTCTGTGATGAATTTTTCAATTTGCTCTTCTACATTGATCTTATTTTTGGCAGTGTCTTCTAATATTTGTGTTGAACTGTCGAACAATTCAGCATTTTCATCTTCAATTGGTTCCTAAAGGATAAGCTTCCACTTCCCTTTTCATTGTGTTGTACTCTTTTTTTTTGTGCTTTGAATAGTTTGTTGGCTACTCAACATATATTTTTCTTTGTAAGTGCATACTCTGGTAGTGGAGAATCCGACTGCGTGCTTTCCTTTGATTGTTCTGCTCTATCTTGTGGGTATTGATATGATGTTAGAGAAATCCCAAGAGGATTGATATCATTAGTCTGGTCAGGATAAAGTGTAAATGTATTTAAGTGAATTCCTAATTCATAATCTTCCTCCTTCTCTGCATTTGTCAAGGGTTCGACCATTGGATGATCCACCTATTCTGCCATTGGGGGTATTTCTAGTTTTGTGTTGGATTGTCGACTAAACTCGTAAAAATTTTCCTTAACAGTGTGATAAAATTCAAGTTCTTTTGCTTCTGTCGTGGCTCCTTCCAAGTACCAAACTGAAATGTGATCCAAGGCAAGTTGGATATGCGCAGTCGGTGGTAGACTTTGTTAGACATTATGTGGTACACTCCATTGAGTTGTTTGTACTTTCATATTTTGAAACCAATTATCCAGACAAATTTTGGTTGTTGCATCTCCCAGTCGACATCCATTTGGGGGAAAATATTTGAAGTTCCACATCACTGGTATCTTTTGTGTAGTGTAGTCCTTATCTCCTACTTGTCGGAGGTGAAACATGGCTGTCCATATTAATAGTGAAGGATATTGAATCTTTTTTCCCTCCCCTTGGCATTTTACACAAATATTCTTGACAATTTCGGCTAAGTGTGCAGCCCAACAATACAGGTTCCTTGTTGCCGGCACATTTTGGGCCGCCTCAAGCATGTCAATCTTAAGGTCAGATCCCCGACCTGTGATTGTTAGTGCGATTGACACAATCCTTGCAGTTATCTTTGGTGTGTCGTATAATATTTGGTTAATTACTAACCCTCTTGAATTCTTCCCTGCAGGGGTGCCTGTTAATTTTTTTACTAGATATGGATTTGGTCAGAAAGGTATGACATCTCCTTTGTTCGATAGGCCGATGATTTCGCTGATCGAGTCGCCATTAATTTCGGCAGGTGTGTTGAAATATAGCTTCCCATTGTGGAATCGACTTACGATAAATTGGGTAATGACTTCCTTTATTCTTGAAAAGTTGTCCATTAATGGTGCATTCATGTAATTTAATATTGTGTTGGATCTTAAATTTTGTGCTTCTTCTCTCCAGTGGCCATTTGCTTTTGTTCCCCAATCTCAGATTTCATTATAAACCCGATTCCCTTAGTGTTTGGCCACTTTAGCATTATGAATATTGTGCAATCTACTTTCCAGAGGCGTTCTAGCTTTTTCAAGTTGTCTGATCTTGTGTTGCGGATCTAGTAGTTGTTTTTGACTTCTTTGGTGCAATTTTGTCAGTAGGTTTCTCTGGTTCAAAAGTTATGGGTTTGACTCTCTCGATGCTCTGATGCTTAATTTTATCGCGTAATAACATCCAAGTCTCTTCCAATGCAGTATTTATAGCAAAACCATCTTGGGAGGGAGAATGCGTAGTGGGTGGTGGCATTAATTGCGGTACTGATCATGGACTTAAATTTGAAAGACAATTCATCGGCGTTTATTTCGAGGTATTCCTTCTTTTCTGATCTATGTGTTGATTTTCATGGTGACTTGATTGAACCGTTTTCTTCATAAGTATAATGTCAGAGTATTTCTCTATATTTTATTATGTTGTGTCGATTGGTTTCATGTTGATGTAGTTGGTATTCTTCATGTCTTCTCTTCTCATATCTTCGATCATATTTCCATACTTGTATTTTACTATTTCCTGTATTGCTTTTGTTGGTGTGATATCTCCAATCTCTCGTCATGATGATCTATAAATTTTCTTATGATTCTTTGAATTTTATATTTTTTTGTTAGGCTTTGTAACGTTTTAGTCGAGCACCATTGACAAGTTTATGAAACACGTTTCCTTATAGTGTTTTTAGTAGAACCGATCCGTTAGTATTGATTTATTGGACAATGTATGGACCCATCCATTCACTGTGTAGTTTCTTAGGTTTCCCTTTTACTCGGGGACTATACAACAATGCGAGATCTCCGACTGAGATGTTTTTTCTCTTTATATTTCTATCATGCCATGCTTTTTGTTGTTGTTTTTGGATTTCTTGGTATTGCATTGCAATTAGGTGGTGCTCTTCAAGTTTGGACAACTTCCAGTCTTTCTTTCCTTGCATGTTCGATATCAATATGCATTATTTCGGCAATCATAGGTGTTTGTCGATGAAAATGTAAGGGGACAACCGCTTCCTATCCATAGACAAGTCAGAATGGTGGCTGACTTGTCGATCTTTTGGTATGTTGTTCTATATGCTCATAGTACGATAGGTATTTTTTCGTCCCAATCATCCATGTCAGTATTGCATATTTTGGTTAGGCCTTTGGTTACTATTTTGTTGAAGGATTCAATTGCGCCATTAGATTGAGGGTGATATGTTGTTCTTTTTCGATGTTCAATCAGGAGTTATTTTGTCAATGTGGTGATTGTTTTGTTTACAAAATGTGAACCCTGATCATGTATCAAGTTCAGTGGACAACCAAATCTTGTGACAATGTTATCATATATATATTTAGCAGTTATCTCACTTGAGCAAGTTTCAACAGGTTCGGCCTCTGCCCATTTGGTAGCATATTCGACTGTGGTGATGAGATATATTTATCCCATCCGTCTACCAGGTGTCAAATATGGCCCTATGAAATCAATCGCCCAGATTTCAAATGTTTTTTTTTTCCAAGAAAAAAAAGCATAATTTTTATTCATCTTTCGAGATCAAAATTACATTCAGTATATTCACATCTAGGTGAATTCCAAAATCCAAAAAAATGGATCCAAAATATAGACTATCCAGTCTTCTGTAAGAGAAAAAACACAAAAGCAAGCACTTAAGCTTTTTGAAAATATAATGATATAAAGAGATATCATTCCTCCAAAATACTGACAGCATACAACCATCTGAATCACTGTAGTGTCATGTTCTGTCCAAAAAACCAGAACTCATAAAAACTAAATCCGTCCAGAAACAGCGAGCAAAAATATCCCAAAGATGAGATCCATTAACTGCCATCGAGATCATAACATCTGGCTATATACTAAGAGCATATGTAAACTCCAGCAATATACAGTGACCAAGGATATAAAACAGTAAATTGTCAGCTCAAAAATGTTCAAAACTGTGATGAACAGCAAGATCAATACTGTCAGCAAAAAACCCATCTGAACCAACTGAAAGTGTCATGAACTGTCCCAACACAACTGTTCAGACTTAATAAGCCGAAATATACATCCAAAGAACCACTGGAGCCAATGTGCAGAAAACTGTAGCATCTGTCAACTTTAATTCAGTATACACAGCGAGCATAAAAAGCCCAAAAGAAACTTAGATCCAAAGACTGCCAACGTGATCATATCATCTGGCATCGATATACATTCAAGACTATGACTGCAAACATATAATATTCCAGCCATATATAGAACCCGCGGCAAAAAACAGTTATAATATAGGAACTGTCAACTCAAAGGATCAAAATGTGATGCTAACTCAAATAACATCAAAGAAAGGTCTGTGATAAAAAGACTGTAAGATGCCTTCAGTAGATTCTGTCACCAACCAAGTGCCCATGACCAACCGGAGCCCTTCCTTGGAAGCTTTGTCCGCTTCCTGGTTATTTTCCCTGTATATATGTCGGCATGAAAAGAAATCAAAACAGAGGAGGAGCTGTCGAATAGAATATATAATATGATCTATTCTCAAATTCCTACACTCTTGTGTATGATTGATCCATTGTATAACATTCAAAGAATCCCCAAAAATATTAAGAGAAGTACAACCTTTCTCCAATGCAAACATCAACAGTAATTTAAGACTCATTAATTCGGCAAAATTATTAGTGCCTCCCCCAAGCCCCAAGGACATAGTAAAGAAATGAGAATCAGATAAGAACAGAATAGCACCACCGCCACACAAATTATTTTGGGCTGCCCCATCAAAGAAAGCCCACGGAAGAGATCTATCAATATCCAATGCAGCAATCCTTCGAGCTCTACCAGCCCTGATACGTTCTGGAAAAGAATTATATAAACCCACTGTCAGAGTACCAGTAATAACTGGAGAGCAAAAAACATCCTTAAAAATAGCCTGATTACGAGCCAACCAAACCCCCCAAAGGACCAGCAATGGTAATTTACGCTGTGACAGATTTGAAGACCTCCACCAAGAAAGCCAGGCATCTCCAACACTAGCCCCTTCCCATTGGCAATGAAAACCAGTCAAAGTGGACACTTCCTTCCAGACATCAGAAATGAAGGAACAAGTAAGGAACAAATGCAAAGAAGATTCCATCGCCAATTTACATAAAACACACCAACCCGGTCCCTGAAAGGATCATTTCTGAAGAACATCCCACGTTGGAGCCTTATTATACAAAACACACCACATAAACATCTTTGTTTTTGCTGGGCAATTTAGCCTCCACAGAGACTTCCACCACCATTCTACATCCCTTTCTGCCAACCCAGAACATAGAGAAAAATACCCAGCCTTAGGACGATATACACCCCCCGGATCAACCTCCCATACCAAAGAATCATCATGATCCGTGAGTATAATATTAGCTCGCCCCAGTTCACGAATATATTGATCCAAAATAACAGTCTCCCTAGCCCCCAAATCAAAGGAACCAGCCCTTTTCCACAGTTGGAGCCACGGCTCATTAAGCCTTGGAACAGCTAATTGATTTAGCATGAAAACCCCTTGATGGCCTAACAGCTCAATAACATCAGGAGGAAGAAGGTGTTCTTGAAAACTGCCCATCCATGGGTCCCTACCAATCAAAACACTTTCCCCATTACCCACATCCCAAGCTAAGTGATTTTCAATCAAATCAAAAGAGTTAACAATTGCTTTCCAAATAACCGAGCCTCCTACATGAGACTTCCTGGGATTTCTAACCCAATCCAGCAGACTCTCCCCATAAAGATACTTCTATTTTAATACCCGGGTCCACAGGTTGGAGGATTTTAACATTCTCCACCCTCCCTTTGCAACCAATGCTTTGGAAAACAGAAAAATATCCTTTAGACCCCATCCTCCAAATCCTTTTGGAACAGCAATCCGTTTCCAGTTCACCCAAGGAGTAGTCTGATCTTCTTTATGTCCACTCCAGAGAAATCTAAACCAAATCCTCCTAATCCTTTCAAGGATCCCTTTCGGAATCCAGGATAAAGACATCCAATACACCGGAATTGCCTCCAAAACAGCTTTGACCAAGACTAATCTGCCAGCTCTAGAAAGCCACTTATGACTCCAAACCATCAGACGTTTCTCAACCCTTCTTATCAACCAAAACCAGTCCTGTTTCCTATAATTGTTTGCTTTTAATGAAAAGCCAAGATATTTGAGGCCTACTTCCAAACCTGCTGAAGAAAAAGGAAACAACCTCAAAAGATCTGACTCCTCTTCAGGTCTTAACAAATGAGTAGTCAATGACGATTTACCAGCATTTATCTCCATACCCGTGGCCTTTGAGAAAAGATCCAGGATCTCCTTAAGCACCTTAGATTCTCCTTTAGAACCAGAGCAAAAAATCAAAACGTCATCCACAAAGAGTAGATGTGTTATATTTAGATTAGGGGCAATCTGAATCCCAGTAAAACGACCATCTGCACGAGCTCCTCTTAAAGCCCTGATTAGACCTTCTGCAACCAAAAGAAAGAGGAGCGGAGACAAAGGACAACCTTGTCTCAGCCCTCTCTCTGCATGAAAAAAAGATGAAGTTGCACCATTGATCAAAACAGAGAAAGAAACAGAAGTAATACAAGACATAACCCATCTTATAAAATTGATAACAAACCCAAGATGAGTTAGAAGCAACCTCAGATAAATCCAACTAACTCGATCATAGGCCTTAGAAAGATCAATTTTTAGGATAGCCCCCTTCACCCTTCTTGCTTTAAGACTGTGAAGGCCTTCCTGAGCCACCCCTACTGCCTCATGGATCTGCCGACCTTCCAGAAAACCAAACTGTTCTGCCGAAATATGATCTGAAAGAATGGACTTCAATCTAACCGCTATAACTTTTGAGATAATCTTGTAAACACAATTGCACAATGAAATAGGCCTGAAATCATTTAGAGTTCTGGCATTGTCAGACTTTGGGATAAGAGCTATAAAAGTTGTATTAAAACTCGCCGGAATCCAACCAGAAGACCTTGAATCTTCTAGGACCTGCAGCAAATCCATCCCTGGAATGTCAAAGAGAGCCAGAAAAAAGTCAATAGTCCAGCCATCAGGCCCTGGACTTTTGTCTTTTTGAAAACTTCCCATAACCATCTTAAGTTCTTCTACCGAAACTGCCTTCATAAGTTCCTCATTGCCCTCCTCATCCACGTAACGAGGGAACATCTGAGCTAGTTGAATAATCTCTGCAATTGAAGCCTGAGCTGGTGCTTTGAACAACTGTTCAAAATGAGTCACCCCACAGATAGCCTTTTCATCAAAAGAAACATATGTAGAACCCTCCTCATCCTGCAAACTCCAAATAGTATTTGCCACCTTCCTACCTCTTGCATATGCGTGAAAAAACTTGGTGTTATCATCTCCACTTTCCAACCAAACCGCTCGACTTTTTAATCTCCAAGCTTCCTCTTTTTCCAACAAAAGAGTATTGTGCTTGCCCTCCAACCTGACCAGAATCTCCTTTGACTCAGTAGATAAGAAACCCCCTCCATCACCTTCATACAACAGGAGGAGAGCATCTTCAAGAAACTTCAGTTCAGCCTCATCTCTCTTCCTCTTCGCTACAGCCCATTCCTTGATCAGCACCTTAAGGCGTTTAATGTTATCTGCAAATTGCAATGCAGTCGATCTATCACGTTCCCTCCCAAAAGGAACCCAATGAGAAAGAAACAGATTTTTGAAAGACTCTTCCTGTAGCCAACATTTATTGAATTTTAAAGGGCTCGGTGGATTGTTGGGCCCCTTTTTAACTTCAAAAAAGATAGGTAAATGATCGGAATGACCCCCACTGCCCACCCATTTTCTGACCAAGAAAAAACTGTCTACCAACTGCTCAGCAACCAAGAAACGATCAATTCTTTTAGCCACCCTAGCAGCCCCACACCGATTATTCCTCCAAGTCGGTTTAAGTTTTACAGGTTCAATATCCAGCAGGCCCTGTACCATCAATTTTTGCACAAAAAACCTCCCCAAGGAGTCGACCTGAGCATGTGGACCCCAAATCTCATTATGCCCCAGTGAAAAGTTTAAATCACCTCCCAACACAACCGAATCCCCATTAACCAATGGAATTTGAAACAAGGAATCCCAGAACTGAGCTCTATTATTATAAGGACCATAGACATTAATAACTGTAAGAGAGATACCCAAATCTGCACAAAACATTTCCACACCCAACACAGCCTCTGCTCCCCAAGAGTTAATCATCCTCACACAATTATTTTTCCAACCCATCGCCAGTCCCCCAGATCTACCTTTGGCATCCAAAGTCACAAATGACCAACCAGGAAACCAGCTTTCCAATTTCCCCTGAATCACCACCCCTACACCTAAAGTCTCTTGTAACAATAACACATCAGGATGCTCAATAGCTACCACCCTCATGAGGGCTGATTTCTTACCAGGCCCAGCCAGCCCCCTACAATTGAAAGACATAACCTTCATAAACGACCTTTCTTCAAGGCCGTCTCCGCTCTAAGGGCCTTTTCAATCGTGATTTGAGTACCTCCCAGAAGATCCTCCCTGGCTCTGGACTGAGCCTTGGATAGATTAGTCTTCCGACCTCTACCTTTTCTCACCGTCGAGGAGCACTTCCCCAAACCCGGAACAGGTTTGTGGCAGGATCTTAAAAAATAACCAGACTCCATAGAAGCTGAAGGAGAAGGACAGGACTCCTCAATACATAAAGCAGGTGCAGGGGTCACAGCATCAGTAGGGGAAACTTCCAAAGGAGAGGAATGGACAAAATCAGAATCAGAACTAACAAATAAAGGCCGACCAGGGTCAAAAATAGATAGTGGATCAACAGGGTGAGAACCCAAGCCCGAGAAAACCTCATCAGAGACAAAGGGTAAAGGAATATCAGACTGCCCCGAAAGTGATAGCTTCCTCAAACCATCAATCCAATCAAAGCCATGTAAAGAAACATTGTTCAAAAACAGATTAACATTTGCTAACAGAGGAGGAATAGGGTTACCAGGATCAGTAGGATCCCCAATAGCCTTATCTTCGACTAGAATGGAAGTCTGCACAGGCTGGTCCAGAATCTCTTCGGCCACCCCAGAAACAGGAATATTCAATTCTTCAACGGGCATATCACTGTCCAATTCTTCTGCAGAAGACTGAGAAGGACCAAAAACCTCTTGAGGCATCTCAAAGGGTTTGACAAATGCCTCCCGAGCACCATTCCTGCGCATACCATTGTGATGCCGCACCTGCAATTTACAAGATGCTGCCGGATGCCCATAAACATGACACCTTCGACACCTAAAAGGAATATTCTCGTAATCCAAGATCTGAGTAATGGGATCCGGACCCCATTCCAAAATAATAGACTCTGCCAAACCCTCCCTGATATTCAAATTAACCAGGATTCGAGCCACCTTTTTCACCTTTGATTCAAGAAAGGATAAGTCCGCTTCCAGAAACTTACCAAGGATATCACCAATCCTTCTGAAATGATACATATCCCAGAAATGAAGGGGGAGAGCTGGTAATTTCACCCAAACCGGGATAATGTCCACCCACTCTTTACTGGCATCGAAAAGAGGGTTCCATGGCTTCATAAGAACCGGAGAATGATCAATATGCCAACATTTGGAAAGGAGCCAACCAAAATCCTCCTCCTTCTGAAGATTTATGGCAAACCAGCCTCTATTCAGCAGCTCGATCTCCGGTGCATACCCAAATTGTGTGCCCCAAGAAACTGTAGCCCAAGCTTGAATGGTCTTTTCAGAGAAGTTTCGTCCCAAAACCCGACCAACCAGAGTAAATTTGGTCATTTTCAAAATGTTATCCCAGGCCAAATCTTCACCAACAGCATAATTCCGCACCAGTTTCTTCTTAATCCAGTTTTTGCGACGCCCCTTCGAAGAACCATGAACCCCAACCCGATTTAAAACCGAAGCTCCCACCTCCCCTTGATAAGCAACCGAAGGATACCGAAAGGGGGAGCCACACCCCCGATGCTCAGCAGAAGCCAAAGGCACCCTCCAATCCTCCACCAAAGAATCCCCACTCGATCCCTGACCCTGCAGATTCTGACCACAATCCTCATCAACAAACACCTGTTCGCGACCATCCACAGGCCCAAAACCTTGCTCCAAAGAAGACGCCAGAAACCCTAAACAAGGAAACCCCGCATCCGACCATCTAGAGGGCCCCAACAAACCCTCATTCCACTAAGCATAGGTCGCCGCATCCAAAGCTTGAACCATCGGTGAAGAAACAGGAAAAGTTAACCTCGTCGCCGACCAGCTAGAGGATCCCAACACACCCTCATTCCACTGAACAGAGGTCGCCACAGCCGTAGCTTGTGCCACCGGTGACGAAACAGGACAAAAAGACGGAGAAAGAGCAACTGCCGACCCTAGCAGCTTACCCGGAACCTGGTCATCTAGTCCCAGCCTAGGTATATCCACAAACTGTTCCAAAGAACCGCCACCTGTCACCTCCCATATATCAATGCTCTCCAACCTATCACTGGAGTAATCAACAGCCTCCTGTTCCTCCATTATGGGCATCGAGACATCCAAACATCCCCACAAAAAACGCCAAACCACTAACAAAACGAAAAAACCAGGACCGTAAACCACTGCACAGTCCAAAAGCAAACCCTAAACAACACAGATTTAAACTCCGGCGACAGTCCAAACTACCACCAAAACCATCGCGTCCATTGAAAAAGGAAAGTAAGAATTACGTTAATCAAGAAACTCCCCTATCCTATCTTGCATTCGTCTTTCTTCTCCTGATTCACTCTTTCCTTTCCAATTATGATGGGTGTTCAAGAACTCGACATAGTTACTACTGAGAAGCTTCTTCTGCATATAAACATTTAGAAGCAAAATGGCCTATATTTCCACATTCGCCCAGATTTCAAATGTTATTATTGGATTTAATAATATTAAAGGCATTTTCATGCTTGGTAAAGGTCGACCTAATCATTGACATCGCTCACACTTGTTCACAAATTCTCAATAATCTCTATGTATGGTCCACCACCATAATCATGACTATTGGATTTTTCTTATTGTTGTCTCACCTTGAAAGTGACCTCCCGTCGGTCCATAATGTGCTTCATTTTATATCTTATCTTTCGTGATCAAGAACACATTGTCATAACACGTTGTTGGGTCCAAGCTTGTAGAGAAATTCATTCATTATTATGTAGGGTGCAGCCTTCACCGCTAAGATCTTCTTTTTATTTTCATTCATTCCTTCTGGAGCTTTCCCTTCTTCTAGGAATTGAGAAATCTCTGCTAGTTCGGATGGTACAACTTCGATTCTAAATAAGTGAGCATCTGGTAAGTTATCTTCAATTCTAGTCGGTTCTTCACTTGTGTCTATTCTTGATTAGTGGTTGGGTTCGACATTTGTTTTACCTGGTTGAACTACGACTTCAAATTCAAATTCCTGGAATAATAACAACCATCGACAAATTATCCTGTGATGTAAAGGTTTATTGACCAATTATTCTAATGCTTGGTGGTCTGTGTAGAACACAAATGGGTTAGCAAGTAAATAGTGTCAGTATTTATGGAGTGTGAGTACCATTCCAAGTGGTTCTCTTTCAGTTGTCGAGTAGTTTCTCTCAGCTTTATTTAGTTTTTTGTTGATGTAGGCATTTGAATAGTCCATTCTGTCATCACCAGGTTGAGTTAGGATTGCACCAACTGTTATTCCTGAAGCATCAATCTATACGTGGAATTTGATCGACCAGTTTGGAAACCTCAGTATGGGTGCTTCGATTAATTTTTTCTTTAATATGTCGAATGATGCAGCGCATTCATCTGTCCATTGGTACTCTTGATTCTATTTTAATAATTCTTCTAAGGGGTAAGTCATGTCAGATTAGTGTTGAATAAACTTTCTATAGTATCCTATATGTCCTAGCAAAACTCTTACTTGTTTAGGATTGACGGGCAGTTTGAAGTCGATAATGATTTTGATCTTTGCATAGTCTACTTTAATGCCTTCTTTGCACACTACATGTCCCAACATGATTCCTATCAGAGTTACAAACATGCAGTTCTTGATATTTAGGGATAATTGAATTTGTCGACATCTCTTTAACATAAGTTTTAGCCACTTACAATGATCTTTCAACATAGAGCAAATTGTCTAGTCATCAAAATATACAACCATAGTTTTGTAGATGTATTCCTGAAATGCTTTGATGACAATTCTTGAAAACACAGTTGGTACATTTTTCAATCCAAATGTCATAACTTTATATGCGAATGATCCAAATTCGCATACAAATGTAGTATTGTTTTAGTCTTCCTTAGCAATGGGTACTTGATTATATCCTGAAAATCCGTCTGTAAATGAATAGCATTTGTGTCCTATGACTTCATTAAAAATTTCATCTGCAAAAGGAGTCAGAAATGAGTCTGTGAGTGTTACTTTATTAAGTTCTTGGAATTCGACACAAATCCGTAGACGTTTCGGGTCGTGCTTTTTAGGTTGGACCACCATTGGGCTTGCCCATTCTTATTGATCAGTAGGGTATATGCTTCCAGCTGCAAGCATAATGTCAATTTCTTTCTTTACTATTTCCTTATATTTGTGTGTGAGTTTGTATGGTATTTTCTTTATTGGTTTTGCATTGAGTTTGATGTCGATTTTCAGTTCACCCTTTTCTTGAACAAGTCCTTTTAAATATTTGTAATCACAAGCAAAAACATCCTGAAATTATTTCAATAGATTGACGATTTATACTATCTGTTCTTCATTCCAATAATCACTTATTTTTTCCATTTTAGGTCTGTCATCATTGGATATATCTACTTCTTTCCTCTTGAATTTTGCATCCATTCATTCTGGTGCTTTTCTTTTGTTGATTTGTCGGTTCCCTTCTTTAAATTGTGAGAACGCTGGTGGGAAGTACACTACTGATAATCTTTCCAGATTCTCTTTTTTTCTGAAGTTTCAACTTTGAATATCGTTGTAACCAATTTTGAAGTGTTTGGATGTTCTTATTTCCATCTAAAAAATTTCCCTTCTATTTTTTTCATTTTCGATTGGAATCTTGTCGAATGTTGGATTTCAGTCAACTTGATGTTATTACATGCAGTAGTCTGTCGACCACGTCGATGCTCCTCTGTTGGTACTTTTTTGCTTATCGACTGTAGGAAATTTTTGACTTGGTTACTTGCTTCGATTAGTGACTCATCATGAGGTACAAATTTGAAGTCTTCAATAAAGTTTTCTTTGAGTTATTTCCAAGTCAACGTTTCTCCTCTTGCTTCCTCCATTTTGTACCATTTATTTGGTAATTCGTCAAGTGTACTTGGAAAAAAGTGGGGCCAGGTTCTTTCATATTCATATCCCAATATTCTCCATTCTTTTTTACAGGTGTTAATGTGTTTCTTAGGATCTTTCCCTTGTGTAAAGATTGGAATATTTGCTTGTGTCGTGAGTTTCTTTCCTCAGAATATTTCGACAAAGTATGTTGATGTCGTGGTACCAGTTTGTAGTCTCGTTTGATGTGTATCTGATGTCTTGCAGCTTGACCTGTGAATGTCTCGACTAAACTTTGAAGTCGACCTTGTTCACCTATGTTTTTTCATGACTTCTTCGACATGAGAAGACGGAGATTCACGTTCTTTGTATCTCAGTGGTGGACTGGTTGATGATTCGTTCTTCATTGGTGTTAGAGTTGGGTATTCTCTGATTTTTCTTTCAAATATATTTGGGATGCTAGTGATGGAAAACCATTGTTTTTTTGGGGGGGATGGCTTCGATTATCCAACAATATTTTGCTTGTAATTCATAGTTTTCTATCTGCCAGTCATACAGTTCATCATACAAATTGTATCCAATTGATTTAGGATTTCCAAGATGGAGTTCCCCATATGTGTTTGGTTCAGTATAATCTTCATTATTATTTATTTGATATAGTTGTCGGGTGTTGACATCGTCGTCAATTGGTTCTGTCCAAGGTTCTCCTTGTGATGAATGTATTGGTACAATAACTTTATGTCCATTGCCCTTGAGTTTGATTCTTTCTTTGTCAAGTGATATTGATGTTTTCATTTTTATTCCCTATGGTCAACCAACTAGTGCAGGGAAGGAACTAGATCAATGTTTGGGATTGATGATTTAAAAATTGACTTGAGTCGTGATACCTTTTATGGTTGCGTCGACATTTTTTCATACACCAATTGGTGCAATTAATCCTTGGTCATCTAATTTTAGGTAGATGTCTGACTCATGTAGTTATGGTCTACTAAGTTGTTCCCAAGTGTCACAATTCATAATATTTACATGCGATCCGAAGTCGAGAATGACTTGTCGGACATGGTAACCTTCAATTTCCATATTGATGAGGAGATCTGCATCATTTTTATCTTTTTGGTTTAGTCGGCATATATTTTTAGATTGTTTTTCTTCATCTAACTCGTTTTTTATATTATACATTAGGTATATTAATTTTGTGACAAATTCTTCTTTAGTTATTAAAGTAATCAATTCATTAATAAAGTCTTGTTTAGATTCATCATGGTCTTCTTTTGATGCTAGTTCTTGAAACATTTTTGATGCATTAGTATACAGTCGTTTTTGCTAAATAAGATTAGGATAGCCTTCTTTACTTTTTACTTTATTGATTTGTGGATTATTAAGACCAATTTTTGTTCCTTGTTGAGTTACGATATGAAGATTCTTAGTTTTGATAATAGCATATTTAAGAACACTAGACAAGACGTTAATATTCTTCTTATTAATAATTTTTTCAAGCATAGTAGGGAAATCCTCCAAGAAGTTATCGCCTACTCCACAATTTGTACAAAAATTTAGATATGTTCGGTCTTTGTAAGGACATCCTACATGGCGATGTCCTTCATTGAGACATGTGTAGGACTAAATGGGTCGATGTGGACGATTTTCTCGATTTCCATTATTTTGACCTCTCCCCTGGAATCCTCCTCGTCAATAGATGTAATCATTCCTTTAATCATATTGTCAACCATCATATATTGGGTAATTATTATTTATGTCCTTCTGATCGTTTCTATTATCATTCATTTCATTGTTATCGTTTGGGTTAACATCATTGGTTCAATATACTGCATGATAGTTTTGTCTATTCTTTAAGTTTAACTGACACTCTATTGTGGAATGAGTTTTAACTTCACATATAGTGCACCAACGAGATTGCTCATTATTCATGTTGTATGAGAAGTATTTTGTCGTATGTGAGTCATGCTCCTGGCAGATGTCACAAAAACATTTTGATTGTACGAACCAGACGTCTTGCCGTCGATCCTCTTGTCGACAATAGTCCTTTGTATGGCCGGTCGTGGAGCATTTTTTACACCATACTTCATTTTCCCTGAGGCTCATTTCCCTGATGGACTTCTGCATACTTTTGAGTTGTTCTTCGATGCGTTTATCGACAGGGACTACGGGATAATCTTCATCCATTTCTATTTGTAATGCTTTCGTCAACTCATCTTTGTATGTATTGAAGTTGTCCAACCGAATTTTCATTTTGGTTTTTCTGTAATACTCTCGCCATGAACCATTGGATCAATAATTGTTCGTCAATGTTGTATTCAATTTGTCTCAATAAATCTTTGAATCGTTTATCATATTCCCTAACAGTTTCTGTCGGCTTTTGTGCGGTAGTATTCAACATTTTAGCCGCGAGATGTTTTGCATCAAGGGTCTCGAAGAAGGACATAAACGATTGTTTTATTCGACCTTTTGTTGCATTTGGAGTTTTTTCTATATAACTCATGTACCATGATAGTGCTCTTTTCCACAAGGCACCAATGAATTGCGCCATTTGTCGATCTTCGTTGGTGATGGCATTAGATTCCCATATTGATTCACAAATGAACCAATGTATTTTTGGATCCTCATCTCCCTCATAGAGAGGGATGTGTGATGTGACGTGTGCCATTTCATCAGGAATTTCGACTTCCCATGTTGGTGGTGGTGATGGTGGTTTACCTCCCTGAGTTGCACTTCTTTCATAGTTGTTTTCAACAGGTATTGTTTTTGAGTGTGTGCACTCTCTACTTTTGACATCAATATCTTCGATGTTAGTTGGATTTTTGTTGATTGTCGGAAGTCAAATTTCTTCTCTTGCTTCTGTTGATACCCAAGTGAAAATGTGTTCGAATTGGGTTGTGGTCCTTATCAGTGATACTGATTGAGTTGGTGAATTGTTCGATGATGTATGTAGCTGGGGGGGCGCTTCTTCACCTTCTGAATAAAGTAGATGAAAATTACGATTGGAGAATTCAGGTTGAAAGGTGACCCAATTCCCTTATTGTGGTCGATGAATTAATAGTCTATCGACTTTATTTCCTTCATTGTTCCGTCGACTCCATATGCCTTATTGACCAACGTGGAGTCCTAGATCTTCTTCAATAATGTCTTGCACTCAGGCACTTCGAGTCAAATGTAGTGGGGAATGCGATGTTATAGTCTCAGGTATATTTACTTGGAGAGCTCTTCCATGCTCAATCCATGAATCTTCATCCATAGGCGATAGATCTTCATCGATGCCCTCTTCTTGTCGAACTTGACTCGACTTTGGTGGATTTACTTATGTCTTTGTCACTAGGATTGACTTTCTTTCTTTTTGGAGTGCTCCTTCCTACTCCCTTATCTCTTCTCGTTACTTCCTTTCTTTATCCCATTTAATGTTTTGGATATCTAGAGTGATTTTGTGTGACATTGTTCTAGTTTTTTCCTTTTTCTGTTTTGATTTTCCACCATTGGTCATGTCATGTCTTCATCTGTCAACAACTAGTCATCTACTTTATCAGAATGTGGTCGGCCACCCCCCCATTATCGACCTGGAAACGTTTTTGTGAGCTAGGGGGTAGTATTTCATTTGCCGAGGAAATACTCCCACTCTCTCTTGTACAATTTTTTCCCACCTCCTTTGTTTCTCTTCCCAGTTCATGTTTTTAGGTGGCATTAACAATAGTGGTCAAGGTTCGACAATATGTGCTACTCTTTTGTAGATCAGGAATCTGAACAAGAGTGTTGGTAATGAACACAGAAATTGCTCGGTGAAGTCGTTATAGAACTGTTCTTTGGCATTATCGATAGAAACTCGTTCTTCAATAACGCATTCTTCACAGAACTTGTCGGCAAATTTTTTGAACCACTCCAATAGATTCGTGTGGACTCCTTGGGTTAGTGTTGGGAGTAGTTGCGCTTGTTTTCATCTAGGATTCTTTTTAGTGTGATCGGTATGGATTTGACAAATTTTTCATGTGTCTCGGAGAAGAACTTCTCTCTTGCTTGAGCAATAGTCAACTTGTTTCTTCTAGACTAATTTTGTAGATTAGTTGCTATTTTTCACTCCCACGAGTCCTTAATCTCTTTCTTTGATATCATCGATTCATACTCATTTTCATCTTATACATGTACCACTAGCAATGGAACTAATGTTGTAGTCAAGCAGATTACATAATTACTAGTGATACATATTATAGGTTATGTAAGCAATGATATAGACAA
Organism: Pseudotsuga menziesii; assembly: GCA_001517045.1. Taxonomy (NCBI): domain Eukaryota; kingdom Viridiplantae; phylum Streptophyta; class Pinopsida; order Pinales; family Pinaceae; genus Pseudotsuga; species Pseudotsuga menziesii. The sequence continues at coordinate 445,924 of LPNX010275918.1, forward strand.
GAGACAAGTAATGGTAGATAGAACAATAAGTATTTCTATTACTCAAGACGAAAACATACAAGGTTGAACATGTATCGAATCAATTCTATATTTGGCTCTCCAACCTATTTATATGATTTACAAAAGGTTACATAACTACATGTCAGTTCAACTAACCGACACGACTTGTGAGGTCGACATAATAGATTGATATACTTTACAAGTAGTTGGCTAGCCGACTTAGGATCCTCCAACATGGTGCAACTGGAAGAACTTCCTAAGTCCTCACAACCAAGCTTCAAAATCCTATCCTTACTTTGTTTCTCCATCAAAGGTAGGAGGCTTGATTCTTCTTAGTTCTCCCTTCAATTTATTTCATGCAAATATCCTCTTCTAACTAAGGATCTTTCAGGGACACTTTCTAAGCTGCTTGATGAATACCTTTACCTCTTTACTGCAGAGGGCATGTGATGAGGTATTCTTGAAGAATATCAAGACCTCTCATGATCTTTCCCTAGTGCATTGTCTCTTAGGGGTGGCTCTTTGCAATTGTTTCAGATCTTGCATGATTTTTCCTAGCATATGAATGATCCTTTCAATGTATTCTCTACATTTTCAATCTAAGTCCTCTAAACTCAAGGATTCAGTGCTTCTCTTGTGTCTATTTGTCCTTACTTCTCTTGGCCCAACAAACTCCTCTTTAGAGATGTATGGATTATGTGCATATTCAAAATCCATCTCTAAACTCTTGTAACTTACCCTTTACAACACTTAATGAGTCTACTGCGATCCACCGACCGACACTAAAAATCCACGATGTGTTTATTGCTAAACACTCTTAGGGGAATATACACTTGAAATAATGTGGTAGCAAATGTAATTGAAATAAGGAGTAAACAAATTGATACTGAAATTGTAAATGTAACTTTGTAAGAATAATAAAATGGAACTAAAATCATAACTGCAATAAGGAAATAAGAAATTGAAATTGCATTTGTAATAAAATAATTGAAATTGTACTTGTAGTCGTAATTGAAATTGCAATTGTACTAGTAAAATTTGCAACCATAAATGCAATGGTAATTGTAAATTGCAAAATTGTAGAATTGAAAAAATGTAATTGTAACCTTAATTGTAAAATTGCAATTGTAATGCAACTGTTGAATAGTAAAATTGTAGCTATAACTGTAATTTGTAAAAATGCAATTGTAATTGTAAGATTGTCAAATCGCAAGATTGTAAAAATCATAAAATTGTAAGGTTGTAAGATTGTAAAAATTGTAAAGTTGTAGGAACTGAAAAATAGTAACTGAGATTGTAATTGTAAAATTGTAGTTTTAAATATTGTAACTTGTAATTGTAACCACATCATTGTAACTTTAATCTCTTAACATAATAACACATAAATATAGAGCTAAAAGATACCGTGGAAGGCCCAACAGTCTCGGTGTTGGAACCTAAGCTATGATACCACTCTGTGATGTTCCCTGCCCCAAAACCAAATCCAAAGGCACCAAATAACCTTGGGAAATGTTGGTTGAAGGTAATGAAAAACAAAATAAAGTTTACTACGGCTAGGAAAACATGCCAAAAGTCAAATAAATAAACATTTATCCTTATAAATGAAATGTGGAAGACAACGTATACCATTCCCCCCCTCGACGCACATGAAAATGTAAGGAAATGCAAGCATGAAAGCAATCTCACTTGAACCCGTAATTTAACATGTAACTAAAATTAATAACACATCTATGGGATGTCATGAACAACCAAATAAACCAAAATAAAACATAGTTAGAGTTTGACACATGAATGCTAACATATTTTTGTTTCTCGGTTTACTAGTTTTCAATTTTGCAAGCATTGTCAGTTTTCGGTTTAGGGGCTACCATATACAACCGTTAAGTGTTTATCATATTAGGTTCATGAGTAGTTTCGACAACCATATACTCTTTACAACAGGCATGAATGCTGCTATGTATAGAAGAAGAACCAAAATTTAGAGAAGGAAAAGATGCTCGCAAGAAACTGAAGAGAAGCCATTTAACTTGCATCCAAAGGTTAGCATAAAAAACCATAAACTAAATTAAAGTTCACTCATCTTCCAAGGTGCATTAGCCACATAAAATACAGAGTTTTAATAGGAAACAAGCTTCCATAACAAATATCTATCCTTCAGATCTCATAAAAAAATATTGCAAGCAAGATCCCAAGTAGAAAACCATCCAATCTTGCATCCGATCATTATCAAAATGAGAATCTATTTAAACAGAGTTTACAACAGACCCCAAGGGTGCATTAACATAGATAGACACAACATATAAACACATGAATAAACATAAAACATAATACTTATCTTATTGAAGAGCATCTGACTTCAATATGACAACTCTCCTCCTAGTCGTAGGCACAACCCAACCAAATCTTACTTGGACATGCCACTGTCAGTGTTTGAAAAATAAAGCAATATTCCTAAACTTTAAAACTTTAATCCACTATTACAGTGTAGATAGATCTCATTAATAATCCAAAGACACAAGTAAATCAAACCATAGAACACATGATGTACCCTAGGAAAATCCTCCATTGGTCCGGAGGATAAAAAACCCAACAAACCATCTTTGAGTAGATCACCGCAGTGAATGATTACATCACAATAGAAGATTGCTTGATCAGAGAGCACAAGAGAGGAGAGATCAAATGGAACAATGTACTAGTCTTGCAAAGTGCATAACACTTTAATGACAGGATAGAAATCAGTCATATAATGAATGTACCGAATGGTTGCATGCTTCAGTAACTTGTTAACACTGTGAACACCGTTACATCTTCAACCATGTGCCCCCACATACTTGGTGCCAAGTTGGAACTTTATAATTATCTCAAGATATGCGTCCTCCATTACTTCACTGAGTTTAACTTCCTCTAACTGAGTTATTAATTGATTAACTGAACTGAACTGAATGGAACTACATGTAACTGAATGGAACTGAATGTAACCGAACAGAATTGAATGTAACTGAGTAGAACTGAATGTAACTAAATATAACTAAATGTAGCTGAACATAATTGAATGTAACTGAACAAAATTGAATGTAACAATTGCTTCTCCATCAGTGTCATCTTCAACAACCACTTTGCATAAATTAAGGAGTTGATTCCTTAATTAATTGAACTTTGTTTATCACAACTAAGAATTAACTGATGTCTATTAATTCGAGTTCACTTGGAGGAATACATCGAATGCTCTCTCTATTGTTGTGCTCATATTAATTATCTCTGCATGGTCCATATGTGTTTTATTAATTAATCATCTATATAAAATCATACTCATAATAATTGTTCTGAACCTATGATCATATGTATTACCCCATGTCATATAGTCTTATGCTAAAGTAAATCACTCTAGGGGTAGCTAATCCCTAAAGGAGACTTGTAGCACCTGGTGACCATGACTAGCCATACATCACATAATATATCCTCGATACTTAATACAAGATAAGTCATGTGGTCTTGATACAACATAAGACCATCTCTAGTTAAGGAGAACCATCTCACAGGGTATTGTTTATGAGAATCATTTGACTGGATACGACATAAGTCCATACTTGATACAACACAATTCTTTGACCTTAATACAACATAAGGTCATGATCTTAATACGACACAAGATCCCAGTACAAGCATCTCTCCCGAATAGGACAAGGTCCTAGCTTAATACAACATAAGATCTTTAACTTAATACAACATAATCTAGTGAACTTAATACGACATAAGTTCCATGGAGAAGATTTGAACCTAATACGACATAGATTCTGGACTTGATACAACACAAGTCTCATGGGAATGACTCCTAAAGCTGTACTCTCAACAACCACCCTCAAGCTAAGGCCAATGAATCCACAATGATGGATCACTAAAAAATAGAATAGCTCAATAACTCAACCAAAGAATCCACAACTTAGTCCCTCACCATCTACTTTCCTTATATCTACCCTACCTAGTGAGACGAGACTTCCTTCACCCTGCAACTCCCTTAAGATATCACCAGTCCCTCAAGATTTCATCACCTCTTTCCAGGATTTACAACACTCTGTGGTAAGGACAAGAATGGACTGGAGCAACTACTAATGAGTCAAAAAAATCTTACCACACTCTGTTCAACAAGCAAACACATAGTATCAATGCACATAGTTCACTAGCATTCTCACGTCAATATAGTTTACACATAACTTATCTCAAAGCATTGATAACATGATAGATGACCTTCTCTTGTAGGTGAAGCATTGTTTTATAGAGCAATGGAGGAAATTCAAGTTCAATAGAGGCATAATGGAGAGAATTCAAATTCACGAGGAGCAATTCTAATTGTTCGTGAGAAAGGCTAAGCGAGGAGATTCCATTTTCTCGGAATAAAAAGGAGTTACAAATTTGATGGTTGGAGCCAAGGAGGGTGAAATTGGTCATGGGAGTTGAGAGAGGGATTCAATTAGGTGTCATAAATGACTCGCAACACAAAAATAGGGATCTTCTCCCATGAGTAATGAAGCAAGGGCGCCATCTCCAAGTGGGGCCCTCCAATCTCTCAAGAGGGTGCACTAGTGCAAGTGGAGCTACCAAATCTTCATGAGGGAGTTACAAATCATCAATAAGGTTTGAAAGGGTAAAGTTGGGTCCATCATTAAATGTTTAGGTGGTCATCAAGTCTAGAGTGCACTAGGAAGTCCCCTTCCCCCTTCACCCATGGAGTCCATGACCCCCATTCTTGTTAGCTATCCATGTTGAGCCATATATTTTATTGCACTGAGAGTAGCAAGGTGCTCTATAACCCAGTATGGGGGAGACATGTTCCTAACGTTCCTAACATTAAAAAAATCATGTCGGCCTAAACAAAAAAACCAAAAAGTCATTCCTTTTTGATATATTTATATTATATAATCTCTACACAAATGAAAAATATATTCAATCAACAAAATAATTTTAATTGGCGTTAGCTTTCCACCCGACCATTTGCACCGATTGAACAACCGGCAATGTCGGATGTGACAGCTCACGCGGGCCAGGTCATCCGATCGGTGCAAATGGTTGGATGAAAAGCTAACGCCATTCTAATTTGCCGAGAATCTTCCTGCAATGGCAAACAAGGGATCGAAATCCTTGAAGTGTAAATTTTTTTAAACATGTAAAACATTTAAGATAAAAAATGTATAGCTCAAGAAATTGGATCACTCTCGATGCTTGATAGATTCGGGTAAGATGGATCTATGCTGGTTTATCTACAATGATGTTTAGAGACCATAGTCTCGACACCTAGTGCCATAATAACAAAGCAAATAACAAGTACATATGATCAGGGGCTTAACTCATGAGGTATTACACTTTCCCTTAATTTCATTCGTATTTCTTATTCTTTTATTTTTTACTTCACCTTCCAACCTTTGCTATATAACCCCTTAACCCTTCTCATATTTATATATGTTTTTTCTATTACTAATTTTATTATTATTTTCCATCATTTATTTATTAATTCACACTATCCTTATATAATCTATATATTTATTTTAAGCTTCACTTCTTAACTACTTCTCAAAAGTCACCATCTTCATCTCCTATTTATTCTACCTATATGACACTCTTCACTTGGTAACTACTTCTCAAAAGTAATCATCTTCATCTCCTATTTATTCTACCTATATGACACTCTTTTCTTCATTTCAATCTATGACACTCTTTTCTACATTTCAATGAACTTTTAGTAATACCTCATTTATGATGAGTGGAGTGTAAAGAACACTAAACTAGAACATATTTACATCAAAAAATTAAAAGACAAATTGTCCTATCATTCAAACTAAACCACCAATGTAGTGTTTCAATAAGAACTCTACAATGAGTTCACGTTCTTTTTAATGGATGTTTATTAAGTTAACCAATTGTCTAAATAGCTAACGATTTCTCCTCTATTTCTAGTTGATTTTAACTAGTAGTTTCGGCCATGGATTTTCGCTAAATTTTCAAAACACATAATAACATTGCTAAATCGTCCCTGGTTAGACGGTTCCTAAATCAATACGACAATAAGTGTTCAAGTCCTATCCGATAAAAGTTCTACTTGTCGTAAAAGACAGATTCTATCCCCAGCAATCATGTTTATCTGTGCCCACTGCCGGGTCATAGCTCATTCAATGTTTTCGTACGAGTGGATAACAAGCGGTGACGATTCTCATTCAATTTATAAATATCGACATCCTAACACGCCTTGAAAAGATTCTCCCCTGTTTTCGCAGCTTTCTCATGGTTGAAAACCAAACAATACATCCAGGCTCTATTCAAACCGCCTTATAATCGTTCCAAATTTTCTTCAATATACTCGTTTGCTCTAACTAACATGGCGTACTGAAAGATCAATTTCATGGATCCACCGGCAAGCCCACCTCAAACATGCGATGAACATCGACCACCCCCTCTAACAACAATAGAGGAAGGAAAATGGCCTTCCCCACCACCCACAAGTTACAGAGACACAAACCCCGTCTCACTAGCCGCATTCTTCCCGGTCCCTCAGGCCTGCGAGGTCCCCTTGCTCTTCTCCCCATATTCATTCCAAGTCCCCCAAAAGAGAGTAAACAGCCCGGAAGACATCGAGAGATTTCATGAATCAGATTCCGGAAGAACTTTTCTGGGATTTATCGTGGAACTCAGCGACTCAATTAGAGGCCACAAGCTTTCGGATCCATGCGTCGAATCTCCGGCTGTGAAAATAATTGTGGAGGTTTTAGAAACACTGAACGGATGGGTAGATGAGATTCCCCCATTAGAGCAGCCTGTAAGATATGGAAACCCAGCTTTCAGACAGTGGCAGGATAGGCTCCAAGAGGGTCAAGGATTGATGCATAGAATATTGCCCCAAGAGCTCTATGGTTCTATTGTTGAGATTTTTCCCTACTTTGCTGATAGCTTTGGCAGTGCTATGAGAATTGATTATGGAACAGGACATGAAACCAATTTTGCAGCATGGTTGTTCTGCTTGGCCAGGCTAGGCCTAATTGGGAACGATGATTACCAGGCAGTGGTATCGAGGGTGTTTGTCATGTACTTGAATTTGATGAGAAGGTTGCAGACTATATACTGGCTTGAGCCTGCAGGGTCACATGGAGTATGGGGTCTGGATGATTACCATTTTTTGCCCTTTATATTTGGGTCTGCTCAGCTTGTTGATCACAAATACATGAAACCCAAGTCAATACACAATGAGGATATACTGAATAATTTTTCACACGATTATCTCTACCTGTCCTGTGTCGTCTTTGTGAAGAAAGTGAAAAAAGGTCCCTTTGCAGAACACTCACCTATGATGGACGACATTAGTGGGGTGGCTACTTGGGCCAAGGTCAACGGTGGGATGCTCAAAATGTACAAGGGTGATGTGCTTGGGAAAGTGCCCATCATGCAGCATTTCCTGTTTGGGTCTATTATCAAATGGTAAGCTCTCATTCCATCTTTGTTATTGTTTCCTCATTAAATTTGGAAGGGAACCGCACATTTCGGAATTGTACTTGTCGGAACATGTTGCTATACGAACGTTAAAGTATGCTACTTCTGTTTGCAGCACTGATATGTGCATAAGTTCTTCTAGAAAGTTGCATCATGGATCTATAAGGCATGGATTTCCCATGTTTGTTGAAGCTTGACTGGTCTGGGAGACCATGTGGTAGGAGGCCATCACAAGAATATGTTCTTTGGGATTTAGTAATAGGAAGACCAGCTAAACTGATAACACTTTCATATTACAAGACTGAAACAAGCTGATAGTTTTCTTTTTGGAGGTTCATTCTTTATCCGAGGATTGACCTTCAAGGATCAGTGGATTTCTAATACTAGAAAACAATCAGAGCCCTGAATCCCATAAACATGCTAACCAAGTTTAGAATTAAGTGCACCAGTAGTAGCTAGCGCATAGGAATGGTAGTGAATTGTATTTTTTGCAAAGCAGTCTTATCAAACTCAACCAACACGTTTATAGTTTTTGCTGTTGTTTTGTGTCCTTTGTCAGCGCTGACGTAGATCTTACTGCACAATTTTGAATTTCTCTTTATCTGAAACAATAGCGCTTTCCCATCTTTTAGTTGTTAGAAAAGAAGGTCGTTATTATGCGATCCAATAGTTTGATCATCGAACATGAATGCTGAGCTAGAGCTAAAAATTGTACACTGATTGAATGATCATGGAAATAGATTTTAGAGCTATAAGAACTGAAAATTACTGAGAGAGAGTTATAAGGGCCAAGCGTATCTCTGATGATGGGCACATCGAACAAGATCTTGAACACCTATATAAAGTATTTAAAGGTAATGGTTACATTGAAAAGCAAGTAAGGAATGCCATCCAGATGAAGCATAAAAATCAATTGAACAAGGACTTGTCGAAAAACGTCACTCTACCTTACATTCAAGGAACTACTGACAGAATAGCAAAGGTTTTTAAATAAGAAGAAAAAAAGGTAGCCTTCTCACCTTTATTGCACCTTACAAAAGATGCTAGACCATGCGAAGGACCCGATAGATCCAAATAAAGCTAAAGGTGTTTAGTAGTTTATTGATTATTCTATTCTGTGTGATTGCAGAAAAGTTTACATTGGTGAAACATGAAGCATAGTGCAGAGATCTCATATGGTCGCACAAAGCAATCCATTTTGGCAGAACACTCATATAATTCTAGGCATCACATTTGCCTAGAAAAAGCAAGTGTTATGGCTAAAATACATCATTACGCTAAAAGGAAAGTCAGGGAATCGGTGGAAGTTGAGAAGCACTCAGCTAACTTTAACAAGGATGATGGCCAGAGATTGAACAAAACTTGGTGCTCCGTCATACATCGTATAAAAAACAATCGCAACATCATCATAAATAACAATAATTTGCATGCATCAACCGATCTATGATTATCATGAAATGGGCAAACAATTTATCTATTTATAATATGTTGCTGCCTCATTATTCTTTCATGAGAACTTATCTCTCGGGGATGGGCTAAGCTACCAAGCCTGAAACATCGAGAAATAATAATCTTACACACGGTTTCCGAATTTCAAAGATGAACATTGGCGAAAGCATCAACGACACTATCTTATTCCTACATGGTAGGGAGAAGCGTGACAACATCCGACTCTTGGAAAAGTTGCGGATTAAAGTGTCTCAATGTTTGGCAAATCTAGTTTTTTTGAAGTGATGTAGAGACGGGTGTATCGTTCCATTTTGTGTCTCAATCAAGCATCATCTAAATAATGAAAGGAATAGGGAAATCTTCACATTTGCAAGCTTAGCACTACTAAGAAAATAAATTAAAAGAATCCAATGGCTCCTGGATAACTTTTCACGAGATTGTCTACACCTGCACCTTGAATTAGCAAACAACATTCATCATGACATATGGATGAAGATGAACTCGATCCTAATCATGAAAGCAAAGAAATCGTTCATAGATGCAACCAAAACACAAACCAAGAAGTTCAAAACCCTAGAACGAAGGCAACGACCTGTTATGTTGGCTAGCGAATCTATTGTAATTAACCTTTCGAAACATTTATTGGATAGTGTAGTTCTCAATGTTCTTGAATGCAGCCTCAGTTTTTCTATAACTTTGAAAAAGAATTCCTCTCGAAGACATCATATGGTGTGTAGAAGATTCGGTCAGAATGCTGGTCGAGGTTGAAGCAGAAGAAGTTTGACAAGCCTACCACTGAAGCCCAATGTCAACAAGGAAGTATCAATAGCCTTGAGAAACCTGTGCACAGACAAGAACATAATGATCATGAAATTAAATAAGGGGAATGCTACTATTATTATGGATTTGAATGAGTACCATCAAAAGATGATAAAACACCTAACATTGAGGGTCTATCCAAAAAGGTTGATAAAGACCCCAACAATAAAATAATGAGAGAAATCACAAAGGCGATTGCTAACTCCTGTTTGGATGAAGACAACAAGAATAAGATTACTCCAAAATTTGCTAACGTGGCACACATCTATGGTCTGCTTAAAGTTCACAAAGAAGGCCATCCTCTGAGACCAATTGTTATTAATATAGGCTCACCTTCTTACATCCTTGCTAAGTTTTGGGCTGAAAGACTTAAACCTCTAGTAGGGTACACTCGATCTTTTTTCAAGGATTCCTCTCATTCTTTTGAAGGGATCAAGTCTTTGAAGGTCAATGAAATTGATCTCATGGTCAACTTTGATAGATAGATGATGCTATCAATGTGATAAAACAAATAGATGATGATGAAATTGCAAGACTAATTGAGGTTTGTCTGAAGTCCACTTTAGTTTCCAAGATGAAATATATGAGCAAACTCATGGTGTTCCCATGGGATCCCCTCTTTCACCAATCATAGTGAAACTTTACATGGAGTATTTTGAAGAAGTAGCAATAAACAATGCACCTTTGAAGCTAGTGTTGAATTTTTAACTTAGCAGCACACTTTTCAATCTTGATAATTATGTCTTAATGATTATCATCCCACTTTTATCATTGCATAATTACGCACTGAAAATAGAAACATTCACTTGTAGCGGAAATAAAACAAAGGATCACTGAAAGATAGCCATGCACAAGAGACAAAGATTTTACCCTGGGAAACCCAATAGGGAGAAAACCCAACAAACTTTTTTCAGAAGAAATTTGTCCAATTCAACTATAATACCATTAATGAAGAGTAACCCAAGCACATAAGAGTGTGGCCTTCTTACACAAGAAACCCTAGCGAGATTCTAGGGAGAAATGACGAGTTTCCAAGAAGAGATAAGAACCCAAAAATTGCTCCAAATTTTGCTATGCCCAGCTAAAAGGTGCACACTTGGAGAGAGAAGATGTGAAGTAACAGTGTTCAAATGAAGTATGTGAACACTTTATTTATATTCTTTAGTTGACTTGACTTTTTCACTCTTGAGTCTGACTTGTACTTTTGATGAGCCCGACTTGTCTTTTGTCTTCTAGGGCCAATTTACCCCTTTTACTTGTTGATTTTTTGAGCAGCATTGAGAGATCTTCTCTTCGGAGAATGGGACCACGGTGAAGACTCAACCCAGTGTTGAGTGACCATTCTGTTGAATGGTAGATATCTGGTCTGGGACCATGATATAAACCCAGATCTGCCCTGGGTAGTCTCAACCTTGTGTTGAGTAGACATCTGGTCCGGGACCACGATGTACACCAGTCTGGGACTGGTAGACTCAGCTTAGTTCTGAGTAGCCATTCTCTGGGAGAATGAAGACACTGTAAGCCCTAGACTGGGTCCGAGCATGTGTGTGGCACTTTGACCCTTGATCTATTGGCTTGGTGTGCTTCTCCAAGGATTAACTACCCTTGGTTAAGTTACCCTGGTACCAGATCTAGGTGTCACACAGTGTGTGAGATAAAAACATTAATAACTCTCTTGGTTTATGATGATGTATTTTTGAAAAAAAAAAAAAAGGTACCATAGGTAATGACCACAGGGGCACTTGGTAAAATGGCAAAGTCAAAAGTCAAAGGAAAAAAAAAATTACCTTATTGGTAATAGTGAAAGTGAAATTAGGAAAAGAATAAAAATATTATTATTTTTATATTTCCTAATCTTGTCCACCTAAAAGGACTTCTTATAAAAGTCAAAGGAAAAAAATAAAAGTACCTTTTTGGTAAAAGTGAAAGTGAAATTAGGAAAATAATAAAAATATTATTATTTTTATTTTTCTTAATTAAAGAAGGACTTCTTATAAAAGTCAAAGAAAAAATAAAAGTATTTTTTTTGGTAAAAGTGAGTGAAATTAGGGAAAGAATAAAAATATTATTATTTTTATTTTTCCTAATCTTGTCCACTTAGAGGTGAACAAAGGCTATAAAAGAAGATCAAGCCTTCTCATTTGTTACACACACTTTTGCTCTCACAGGAGAAGAAGACTATCTTATATTCAAACCCTTACCTAGGGTTTTATCAGCAAAGTCCATCTTCAGCATTTTTGCATAGCTATCTTCAGCATTCCATTTTTTGGGTAGATTTCAGCAGTCTGATATTTTCGGGCAATTTTCAACAGTTTGATATTTTCAGACAGTCTAATATTTTCGGGCAGTTTTCAGCACACTGATATTTTTGGGCAGTTTTCAGACAGTTTGATATTTTCAGGCAGTTTTTAGCAGGCTGATATTTTCAGGCAGTTTTCAGACAGTCTGATATTTTCGGGCAGTTTTCAGCATGCTAATATTTTTGGGCAATTTTCAGACAGGCTGATATTTTCAGGCAGTTTTCAGCACTCTGATATTTTCAGGCAAGAGAGAGAAAATCTCAGTTTTTCTGAGAAAGCCCTAAATTGGTAATTTTTTGTAATTCTGGAAATTGTGGGTAAAATTATCAGTTTAATTTTTACTGATGAATTTTACAGTTACTGTGGTCAAAATCCAGATCTGGATTTGAGAAACTTTTTGAAGAATTTCTTAAGCCATCTCATTTACGAAATGAGCTATTAATGCTTTTGGGTTTTTTGTCCTTTGAAGGTTTCCCCAGTGAAAAATATTGTGTCCATGTGTGCTAATGTGTTGAATGTGTTTCTACTACATTGCTAATCTATTTATGTTTATCTACAAATTTATAAAGTTTATGCTAATGCTGAAAATTCAACATGGTATCAGAGCTTAGCATGTGAAAACACAGTAAAGGGATACTGCTGTTGTTTCTCACTAGATCTTTGACTAAGATTTGCAGATCTAACATTTGGATAAGTGACAGAGATGGCTACCATTGGTTTCAAACCGGAAGAGAAGCTCTCTGGTTCAGCAAACTTCAATTCCTGGAAGGCCATGTTGACAGCCGTTCTTGATGAGAATGACTTGGATGACATTGTTCTTAATGTCACAGAAGAGCCAACTACAAATGCTGGTAGGCATGCCTACAAGAGGAAGCAAGGTAAGGCTAGAAGAGTTATTTATGATTCTATCAAAGAAGAATTGATGCCTAACATCACATCCTTGAAGACTGCTAAAGAATGCTATGATACATTGGTAAACCTCTATGAAAAGAAGGCTCCTAGTCAAAAGAGAGTCTTAAAGAAGAGGCTACGAACTTTGAAGCTGAACAAAGAGGGAAGTGTTGGTTCTGTCTTCACCAAGATCAAACAGGTAAGAGATCAACTCCTTGCTATTGGTGTTACTGTTGATGATGATGATCTTGTACAAACAGTGGTTGATGGTTTCCCAAGCTCTTGGGAAACCTTCATGGCATCCGTCTGTGGACGAGAAAATCAGCCAACCTTTGAAAGGCTTTGGCATGATTGCATACAAGAAGAAGCAAGGAACACTGACAAGGTAATCAAGCAGGATAACCTTGCACTTGCAGCAAAGACCAAGAAGTTCAAGAAGCCTTTCCCTCAGCAGAAGAAGGGTAAGAAACCTCAGGGTAAGTTTTTTGACATGTCCAAGATTGAATGTTATACTTGTCACAAGTTTGGACATTATGCTAGAGACTGCAGGCAAAACAAGAAGAAACCCAAGAGAAGGTTTCAAGCATCTACTGCAGAAGCAGAGGAAGAAGAAGATGAAGAACCAAAGAAGAAGAAGAAAACCAAGGCTAATAAAACGGATGAGCCTAAAAGGGAGTACTATTTGATTTCTACTCTAATTGGTTCTTTCTCAGCTTGTTCCACTTCTTGGTTGGTGGACAGTGGTGCCTCCAAGCACATGACAGGCAACCGTGGTACCCTTACCAGTTACAGAAAGAAGAAGTTCACCACTCAAGTAGAACTTGGAGATGACTCCACTTACAAGATTGAAGGAGTTGGCTCAACTTCACTTCAACTTGACTTAGGTACGATTCTTCATATTGATGATATTCTTTATGTTCCTGGGTTAAAGAAGAATCTTTTATTTGTTGCTGGTTTAGAAGACAAGGGCCACAAAGTCCTCTTTATGGACAAAAAGGTCTTTTTATGGGCAAAAGACACAGATCTAGACTTAGCAGTTCAGATTGGGGTTCGAGAGGGAGACCTCTACAAGGCCTCCAAAGTTTCCACTCATGCTTTGGTACGTCACACAGTTGATCCTTGTGAACTTTGGCATAGAAGGTTTGGACACCTTCACTACACAGCTCTCCCAAGATTGCAGAAGATGGTCATAGGTATGCCAGAAGCTTCTCCAAAGCATGAAGGAATTTGCAAAGGATGTGCTCTAGGTAAGAACACTAAGAAATCCTTTCCCAAAAGCAAGAGTAGATCTAAAGGCATTTTGGATTTGATTCATTCTGACATTTGTGGGCCCATGTATTCACCCTCCTTGAGTGGGTGTTTATATTATGTCTTGTTTATTGATGACTACTCTCGGAAGTCTTGGATTTACTTCCTTAAGGCCAAGAGTGAAACCTTTGACAAGTTCAAAGAGTTCAAGACACTGATTGAAAATCAGACTAGCAGGCACATCTGTATCTTGAGATCAGATAACGGAGGTGAGTATGAATCTAATGAGTTTGATGATTTTTGTTGAGAAGCAGGAATTAAGAAAGAGCTGACGGTGCCTTACAACCCCCAGCAGAATGGGGTTGCAGAAAGGAAGAATAGAACGATCTGTGAGGCTGCCAAAGCCATGATCACTGATCTAGATCTTCCTTTGTCTTTATGGGCTGAAGTTACTGGAACTACAGTGTACATCCAGAACAAAAGCCCTCATGCTATCTTGGGTGAGAAGACTCCAGAAGAAGTCTTCACCAAGAAGAAACCTGCAGTTGATCACATGAGGATATTTGGCACTCCTGTGTATGTTCATGTGCCAAAAGAAAAGAGGGCCAAGCTAGAGCCTTCTAGTAAGAAAGGCTTATTTGTTGGGTACAGTGATTGCTCGAAGGCTTATCGAGTATATATCCCTGGACAGAGGTACATTGAGGTCAGCAGAGATGTGATCTTCCATGAGGAAGCGGTGTTTCGTAAAACAGTAGAGCTTTCACCGAAAGATGCAATTCCTCCACTTGAGTTTCCAGATTCAGAAATTCAGAGGGAGGAAGAGTTTGATGATCAAACTCCAGATGTTCCTAAGAACATTGAAAGTCCACTAGAAGAACTACTTGAAGTTCCTCCTTCCAAAAGGAGACCTGCTTGGTACCGAGAAATGGTACAAGAAGCCGAGAAGCATAAAGCTTCTCCAGGGACTTTCAGAGAAAGCATAAGACCACAGAAGTACTCCAGTCTTATGAGTCAGCTTATCAGTTCAGAACCTTCATCGTACGAAGAAGCAGCAAGTAAACAGGTATGGGTTGATGCCATGATTGAAGAGTATAAGTCAATCATGAAGAATGATGTTTGGAAAGTTGTTCCCAGACCTACAGAAAAGTCAGTAGTGACTTCCAGATGGCTTTATAAGATCAAGCATGCTGTAGATGGCAGTGTGGACAAGTATAAAGCCAGATTCGTAGCTCTTGGCTTCACTCAGAAAGAAGGCATTGACTATGACGAGACATTTGCACCTGTTGCCAGGTACACTACCATCAGAACTATCATCTCACTTGCTGCAGTATTCGGATGGAAGTTACATCAGATGGATATAAAGACAGCCTTTCTCAATGGTAAGATTGAGGAAGAGGTTTATATTGAACAACCTGAAGGCTTTGTTACTCATGGGAAGAACACCCATGTATGTAAACTGAAGAAAGCCTTGTATGGACTAAAACAGGCTCCGAGAGTCTGGTATGCTAGGATGGATGGATTTCTCCATAGCTTGGGATTCTCCAAAAGTACCGCTGATTCTAACTTGTATTTTAAAGTTGTTCATAATCATGTCTTGATACTTGTTCTATATGTAGATGACTTGTTTCTTATAGGTGATGAACAGCTGATAGACCAGTGTAAGAGGGAGCTTACCTCTGAATTCGAGATGAAAGATCTCGGAATGATGCATTCCTTCCTTGGCTTAGAAGTTTGGCAAAAGCCAAGTGAGATCTTACTGACACAAGGAAAGTATGCAATGGATAGCTTGCAGAGATTTGGGATGCAAGACTGCAAGTCCATGAGCGTACCAATGACTACCAACTTGACAAAGTTGCAGGACTCAGCCTCTGGTTCACAGAATGTGGACTCTACTCTATATAGACAGCTCATTGGTTCCCTGATGTATCTCGTGCATACGAGACCAGAAATCTGCTACACAATGAATGCACTGAGTCAGTTCATGTCAGATCCAAAGCACATACACTTGGTAGCCGCCAAACATGTACTCAGATATGTGCGAGGGACTATCACTTATGGGCTCAGGTATACTTCCAGCAGTGGAGTATTGTTATCTGGATATTCAGATTCAGATTGGGCTGGCAGTGCAGTCGACTGAAAAAGCACCTCTAGTTATTGCTTCGGTATGGAATCGACAATGATCTCTTGGTCCAGCAGGAAGCAGGGTTCCATAGCTCAAAGTACAACTGAGGCAGAGTATATTGCTGCAAGCGATGCCTGCAATGAAGCAGTTTGGCTCAGAAAGTTGTTATCTGATTTTTGAGGGAAAGCTTGACTCAACGATCATCCATTGCGATAATCAGAGTTGCATAAAGCTTTTAGAGAATCCAGTGTTTCATGACAGATCGAAACACATTGAAATGAGGTGTCATTTCATCAGAGACCTAGATGCAGAGAGGTGCTCTGAAGTTGCAGTACATTTGTACGGATGAACAGATTGCAGATATCTTGACCAAGCCTCTAACAGCATCAAAGTTCGTGTACTTTCGTGACAAGCTTGGTATGGCAGAGAATGCCTCTCTCGCTGAGAGGGAGTGTTGATTTTCTGAGCAGCATTGAGAGCCCTTCTCTTCAAAGAATGGGACCACCTGGTCCGGGACCACGGTGAAGACTCAACCCAGTGTTGAGTGACCATTCTGTTGAATGGTAGATATTTGGTCTGGGACCATGATATAAACCCAGATCTGCCTTGGGTAGACTCAACCTTGTGTTGAGTAGACATTTGGTCCGGGACTACGATGTAGACCAGTCTGGGACTAGTAGATTCAGCGTAGTTCTGAGTAGCCATTCTCTGGGAGAATGAAGACACTGTAAGCCCTAGACTGGGTCTAGGCATGTGTGTGGCACTTTGACCCTTGATCTATGGGCTTGGTGTGCTTC
>LPNX010275943.1:0-16180 GCA_001517045.1 Pseudotsuga menziesii
TAAAGCCATTGTACTTCATTGTAATTATCTATCTAATTACTCTTTGATTAATGAAAAGCATTCACAACTACAAGCCATTTTTGCACTGTTTCATTCTTCAATAACTGAGGAAATTGTGTGATCTATCATGTGAGTTGTGTGTTTGTCTACAGATCTATGTGCTCAATTTAATAGTTAATACATCCGGGAATGGAGTAAATGATTTCATAGAGTTTCGCACTACTTTTTCTCCCATCTTAGCCACTGACAGGATAGTTGGTGAGAGAATCTAATGTGCATGCCCTTTGAGTAGGTGAGCCATAGTTGTGGTCAGCCAGATAGTTCCTAAGATTGGATTATTATACGAGACTCTAATAAATAGAATGCTTATAGGGAGAGTGGCCGAATGGTCGAAAGAGGTAGACCATAAATCTATTAGATGTATTCTTCGGAGGTTCGAATATTGCCTCTCCTGGCCCCTGGGTGTATAGATTAGTTGATAGAGCATTGGGATTTTTAGCTAATGGTTACTTAAGGGAAGAAAATGTTGAATTTCTGGGGGCAAATATGGGGACAAAAAGAAATAATCCTAAGATCTGGACAACCCAACAACACTAGGCGAGCAAGAAGAAAACTTGGAACAATAGACAAATAGATCCTCCCTACCGAAACACTAAACTACGACGCAACAATGGCCACAATTGTTAATCTCAAATGGTAATTCAATATATGTTGCAAGTTGCCCTGATCAACCTGACAAAAAGCAAAGACAACCACAGGACAACAAGTGCAATTCATGTGTCACGTGCTCTGTTCGAGAAACACAACCACAAGACAACACTTCGAGCTTTTCCTTCCATCATCTGAGTTTCATTGTATCATTTTCATCTGAACTACTAATCATTTGTAGGTGAATTGTTGCGATAACAGTCTCCATATGCATTCAGGTTAACTAGAGGGATACGAGGGGGAAATGTGATAGTGGGTACAGGGCATTTGAGCTAGGTTGGATTCTTGGTTTTTAAGCACTCGAAGAAAGACCCTGGACTATGATGAACTATTGAATGAAAGGCGAGCGAGATCTTAGGTGCTCGCTTTAAAAGGCTAAAGAGAGAGAGATATAGGGAGCTACTCCATTCATATATCTTGTGACTAAGTATATTATATTGGCTCTTCAAATGGGACCTCTACTTGACAGAAAACCTTCCAGTCTTGCAACAAAGCTAAATAAGATTCCATAAAATCATGAAATAATGCAGTATGTCACAATGGATATATAAGAAATTATCCCCAATGTAATGTTGCATCTTTTAGGTAACGGTAAAGAAGAAGACACTAGAGATGCAAACAATAAAGGTAGATACATTTTGATATAATATTAGCCCATTGGATATCATGAACCCCCTAGCCAAGCTCCATTTCAGTGCATTGCAATCGATGGATACCTACATTATGTCATCAGAAGAACTAAGAAAAGCCAAGAGAATCTAATGTGCATGCCCTTTCAGATTTATATCGATATAATCGAAGGCTGAGCAGCCTGAGCTTATCAAGCTTACTATTGTTAATTTCTCTTAATTCCTTAATGTTTGAATTTGCAGAGGAAATTGAAGAAAGACATAATAGCACTGACAGTGAATGCGATGTTTCCGTCATTCAAGTTAGTTCCATTATTGATCTCAGTATGGGACTAAAGAACAATGATGATGAGTTTCTTGGATATCTAGTGATTGGGTATCAGATTAACATGTAGGCTACTGGATCCTGTCTCAGTAGCCCTGAGGACGGATTGCAAGACAGTGTGCCCATGGGATCCTAGAATTAAAGGCTTATTCTTCTTTCAGAATGGAATCAGTATCAGTGTGTCCAAAATCAAGCAATTTCTTTCAGACATAAGGAATATTAGGGACATGATTCCGAGCAAAAACCCATCATCATTTTTGGGTTGCTGAATTCAGCTCAAGAGTAGGAAACATCAAGGTAATTTCCAGAAAGATTTCAATATCTTGAGTTTCTGGTTTTTCAGCTAAGGTACCAAAAACGAAAATAGAAATGGGACCAACACAATAAATGGGCCTAAAGGTTCTGCGAGATCAAAACCATCAAAACACTCCCCTCTATTATGCATATAAATTCTAATAGCAATGCATTGATGCAGAATCAAGATGGGAATGAATAAACTTATGGATACAAAATATGACCCACCCTACAGTGTCAAGATGGAAATAGAATGTACCTGAAATTGAATCTCCCCAATTAAACAATTATTGAGAGAACGCAGTGATCTCAGGGTTCAGCCGCATTCTCTAATCCCATGAAGCTCATTTGTCTTTGTTCCAGTCCAGCAAGCCTATATTCATGAATCATGCTTCTATTTCAGGGTTCTAGATACTCTGTAGGTGATAGAGACGCAGAGTGGAGAGAACCCAGGTGGCAGGAAGTGTAACTTGTCTGCCCCACGACCCCCACCGAACCTGGCCTGCCGGTGAATCCAGTTCTCCAATCTCTGTGGCGTAACCTGAGTAGGAAGAAGATCAAGCTTCGTTCTCCACTGGCAACAAGCACTAAATGGGGAACATTCCCACTGGCGATAAAGAGAATCGAACCCTTGCGGCCTGCCTCATATTGCTGCAGCTTGTGGCCTGCCTCTCGTTCCTTGCTGTGCCCAGTGCCCAGTGCAGATTCTAATTTCCCATTGCCAGTGCCCACTGGCTCAGTGCCGAATCCGATTTCCGAATGGAGTCTAGAGTCTGGAGTCTGGACAATGCAACATTGGAACAAGATCCTCATTTTTGGATCCTCAATATTACACAAACAACGACATTCAATGGCATTATGGCACACTATCTACTAGTCCGCGGCTTCCAGTTCCAAGTTCCGCTCGGCGCCCAGTGCCATTAACCGATGGTCCGAAACCGTTAGATGCCCATAAAAACTGATTATTCACGAATCACGTGGATGGTGCACCCGTGTCACCATTCCAGGCTCCAGCCCTGCCATGGTGCCACCTGTTTAAGGGCTTAATGACGTTCTGTTCAATAAAACGGTCTTGAAATATTTTAACCCGTATTTGACAGGAAAAATGACCAAAAACAGGCAAATGCCCGTCAAATTCCAACTCTGACTCCGATCTTCAAAATATATCAACTAATTACGATCTCTAGCTTTCTTAATTCTCAACTTTACTTATTATATATACTTCCCCATATCCCAAGGCATGTTAGCTCTAACTTAAAGTGGTCTTACCATATAAAAATGGCTTTTATTACATAAATTCAAGGCTGAACTACTCCTTCAAGCTAACTTACAGTGTCGGCAGGATTAAGGGGTAAACATATATAATTACCTCTTATTATTATAATTCAAGAATTAGAGTGTCGGCAGGAATAAGAAACGGTCGCCACGATTTGGAAAACATATTTATAACGTAGAGGAAAACATGGAATGACATCGCCAAAAATTCGAAATCAATAATCCTATTTACTGTTTGAGGTTTCACATCTTCTACGCACTAGCAACAAGTAGAGCTGTATTTGGTAAATTGTAATCTATTTGCAAACATGGTAAATTACAGAAGCTTGACTCGGGATAAAAATTACCTTTACATAAATCTTACTCTCCGTGTTTTGAGATTGGTGGAAGCCGAGGTAAACAGAGGTATCATTCCTCCATCTTTACATACCTCGCCAATTCAAGTTACTGGAGATCATGATGCCCAGAACCAGAACCAGAACCAGAACCAGTTGGTGTCGACTGTCAGTGTGGACGATCACGTGAGGAGAATATTATTCATGGATCACAATATTCCTTTCACTCAATTAGATGTTCCATCTTCATCTACTGGGGAGGAGGCATCAAGAATGAACACAGTTCCAGAAAATTTAATAGTTATTCGAGTGAAAGAACATTATCGTGAATATTGCAACGTCGATGAATATACATGGGATTACTCTCTCATTCAAATTATATGGAATTCCAGATTCACATGGCGTGACATCAAACAACATCTGGAGGAAGTTAGTTTTAACTTTGATTTCAGATATTTCTCATACCGCATTCATGCGCCTGATCGTCTTCGTGGAGCAGTGGATGGGTTGACGGAAGTTATGATTTGTAAAGAAGATGCAGACGTAAGTTGCGCAATTTGTCAAGAAGCATTTTCCACTGAAAATCCTGCAAAACAATTGAAATGCACACATATCTTTCATTCAAACTGCATTGTCCCATGGTTCCGTCAAAAAAACTCATGTCCAGTCTGCAGAAATGAACCAGCGTTATCCTTTTACGACTAAATTAATATTTACCTGCAAAGTAAGAGGTGTTATTAGGATTTACATACTAATTAAAAGGCTTAGAATACCTCTCATTTAGATGGATATACTCATTATCATATAAAATCCATTTTTTTATTATTTTGTATTTAGGGTTCACAAAAATTTAATTTGATAACTTTATTTTTTATTTTTAGTAACTTTACTTTAAGTTACAACATCTCCATATTAGGTTTCATATGTAGAACGCTTATTTAGTATGGTTGTAAAAAATTAAAGTAGGCTATTAGTTTATAAGAAGTTAATAATCTTTATCGAGTTTAATTAATGGAAAAGAAAAAAAAAGAGGAAACTCTTCTCAGGTTTTGACGCTAATTAAGGTTGTATACAAACTATTTGTTTTATTGGTTGTCTTGGATATCAATGAGTTTGTTCTCACCATTCTTCAAAAAACTAGAATTGCTAGATGAACAATGCATATGTATTCTTTCTAGTTTATTGTGAATTGAATCTAGCATTGAATGGGGATTGATCTTAGTATTGGAGTGGGATTGAGGCTAGCATTGGATGGGGATTAAATTTGAGAATGCAAGAGATGTCGCATTAAGTGTATTTTGCTCTTGTGGTATAACGAACACGCTCGGGAGTTCTAGAGAAAGTGATTTTGTTGCTCTAGGAGTTGGTTGGGATCAGGAACTACTATTCCATTTTTGTTTTCCCATCAATGGTGCGAGGTTATTTTCCTATTGCTTATTTATTATAACTAGTTACAATAGGATTTCCGTTCTTAACCTGGAATCGAAACTAATTATTTTAGCAGAAATTTATTATGCATATGAATTAAATAATGATCCATTATGTATTTGAGTTAAGTATTGATCCAATATCCACCTAAATAGAATATGGTTTTGTTACACAACGGTTCACTAATCATTCTTATTATGTTTATGAACTAGATCTTCTTTAATGTTAGCACATTCAAGATTGTAAACCCCATACTTAATTATTTATGTATCTTCGATCGGGTTAAGATCTGAGAGCGACCACGATCGAAGGATTTATAAATAGGAATTCTGTATAGAATTATAAAATATATAATTATGCAATTTAGTGTAATCATAAATTATTTATCCATTTATTAATTTGAGCACATAGATTTATGGACCAACACACAACTCACAAGATAGATCATACAAATTACTCAGAAATTGAAGAATGAAACAATGCAAAAGTGGAATGCAAACCTAGCGCTAATTGAGTAGAAATGAATGTAAGTGGAATGTAAAGGACTAGAATTGAATGTCATTGAATCCTAACTGAGCTTGAATAGTCACCAACTGAACTAAACTAATGGAGGTTGGTATCAACACTCCCAATGGCTCCTAATTTGTAGGGATTAATCTAGGAGGCTCCTAAGCTGATGCATGCAAGTGCAATCAGTGGCAGTTGTCCTCAATTAGTGTTCCCAACACTTTAGTAACTGGTACATGTGCTCCAATTGGACAAGGTAGGATTATAATCCTAACACCATTCGCATAGTGTTTTGTAAGTTATCAGTTCACTAATTAACTTATCATCCTTGACTAAATCGAAGGTATCTTTCGAGAGGTAAGACTATTTATACATCTAGTTCCTCTGCCATTTATGGTAGGGAGTTATTATCCCTATTTTTTAGGAAACAAACGAATCTACATGATGCACATACCCTTAAGAAAAACTACAATCAAATTCACATTTATTTATCACTAAATATTCTCATATCTAATTCCACGATTGTGTTTGTCCAGCCTAAACATATGGGTATTAAACCCAAGGAAAACATTATCATCAATGCTACAGTGTAATATACGAAATTTTGACCTTGATTATATTAGGCATGAGCCCCACTACCTATGGTTTACTTTGATGATTATGTTTATGTCTATATTTGGCGTATACCCCACTACACATGAGTTGTTGATTAGATAGATAGATTGGGCGTAAACCAATGCACATGTTTTATTATCTTGTATATGATTATATATGTTGGGCATATGCCCTAATGGACAAGGACTATCGTTGTTGTACTATGCATATGCCCTGATCTATTGGATTTATTAATACATGATTAGCCCTTATATATATAAATATACTGAGATGATTATTGTGATGTATTTTGTATAATACTGAATACATGATTAAGTTCTATGATGTGTTGGGTGTAAGCACAGGAGCACATGAGTTATGATATTTGTGTTAAGCATAAGCTCTAGCGCACATGATTTATGAGATTTGTGTTGAGCATAAGCTTTGGACCACATGAGTTATAATATTGAAAGTGTTGGGCATAATCCCTGGAGCACTCCAAAGTGATGTTGAGCATAAGCTCTGGAGCACTGGATCTTTGGGCATTGTATCCCTAGATGTATTATACAAGTGCATCCTAGTATTAGTGTTGATCGAGAGGCTCTAGAATTGCACTAGTGTAATGCCCAATCGATAGTGTTGAGCTTAGGCTCTGAATAGCTCTAGGGGTTACTGTAAATTAAGTGTGTTGAGTTGGAAAGAATCTAAATAGCATCGAACCTCATCATACTTATCTTTAAGTTGATTAATTAAAATTTCAAATCTACTCCTCATCAAGGACTCGAAGAACTACCATGAAAACGAGGTAATCCACCATGCAAGGAGGATTTAGAGCTACCTAACCTAGTTGATCAACCAAACCCTACATGAGGCCTTAATAAACGGAATAAACATAAACTAAGAGAAGCATCAAGATAAATAAACTAAGATATATGATGCATGAATAACTATTAAGGATAATAAGTAAAGTTTATATAATATGTATGTGAGAATATATATATATATATATATAAAGAAATAAAGGTAACTAAAATAATAAGTGAGAGTCTATGTAGATATTATATGATAAACTAAAATATGTAAATAAATATTATATTCTAAAGCTTAAGTAGGAACTAGTAAAAGTTCCTAGTTAAATAAAATAACTATTAATTCCATAAGACTCAAATTAAAGATTGTTTTCAAGAAAGTAATGAATTCTTGATTCAAGTGAAGTTTAAACCAACTACCATTTCCTAAAAGGCTATCTATCATAAGAAAGACAAGAGAAGTCTTAGGAATCCGATTATTATTCTTAAATGGATTTGGAGAGCATTTTCTAAAACCAATAATTCTTATATAGAGCATAATTTCCAAACAACAACAACGTCATGTTTAGGAGTTCTGAGAGGGGATCCAAATTAGAACCAGGAACGGTTATGGGTCATGGTTGGGAGGAACGTGGTAGTTACAAAGTTATTTGACTATCATTTCTAAGGTTAGAGATATAAAGTATTTTATTAATTTCGGGTGTTGAAGTGTGCAGGGTCCTTTAGTCATTTCAAGTTGCATAATTGCAGGTAATAGATTTATACATTTCCAAATCTATTATCTCTGTTTTTTATTATGCTTATAGGTTGTGATTACATCCATTATGTTTTGTATTAGGTTCTATAATTTTACTCTTCATTAGCTTGAATAAATGTTTTAGGTTGTTTTATTAGATAAGATAGAATCTCAGTTTAAATTTTTATATAGAAATCTAGGATAAATTTCTTATTAGGATTATGTTAAAACTAGTCTTTAAAAGTTTCTATTTATGTTAGGGTTAAAATCCTAGACTTAAACATTTAGTTATGATACATTTAGTAATTAGATCTTTCATAATTTTAGAAAACAATATTAAACTATAAACCCTAAAAACACATTACATGTATAAATTTATAAAATTAGAAGTAAAAATAAAAAGCATCACCAAATAAATTTATCCATTGAAAAAAACTATTAAACTAGAGTCATGGACCATGGATCAATTCCCTTGGAATCCAAGCTCATCGTATTATGAAATGTCACAAATACAAGTAAACTTACTATATAGAATCTGTGAACTATTCGTTGTTTAAATATTTAAAGGAACCGATAAACGATGGATAGGTCATCCAATAAAATAAACTAATCAACTAAATAAACAAATTACAGTCATTCATGGTATCATTTAAAAACTACCCATCAACCAAACAATTTACAAACTAAACGATTATACATAATCGTTAACTAGGGATTGAATCCTGTGGTAACCAAACCACATAAAAATATGCACAACAGTCGCTTATTTAATAATTAAAATAATTAACTCAGTAAAATATACAAGTCACCCACGAATCATAGATTTCCATCCATCCTGTAAAAAGATAGGATAACCTAAAAATACACTGGCACATTAACATTTTCCAGAATCGAAGATATATATATATATATATATATATATATGTGTGTGTGTGTGTGTGTGTGTGTGTGTGTGTGTGTAAACTATCTATGCTACACCAAGATAAATAACTCACAACAGATCCATCATTCCTCTAACAAAGGCTGAAGCGTGTTAAACATCTTAAGAGGAAACATTTTACAATATAAAACGAAAATTTAAACACAGTAAAAAATATAAACGACATTCATCCACCCACTATCGAATATCATAAGCTCCAGCTTGGAGTGTTTAAATATTTAAAAGAAATAGCAACACATAACAATAAAATCAAACTATCGAATCCCATAAGCTCTGTCTCGGAGTATTTAAACTATTTAAATAAAATACCAAGGTTAAACCAAGCATTGAATCCGATAAATAATTTCTGAGAGTTTTTGTATACACTTCAGGAAATACAATCATTATATATACTTTTACAGATACACAGGCTATGCCATATAGGAAAGAAAGGGTCGCATTAATACGACCGCCATTAAAACCAGAAGATAAAAAAACAAACAAATGATGGTGTTATCACCTTAACCAATAACATATCAAGATATATAAACGCTGAAGAGATATAGGTTTTCCTTTTGTCACCATACAGAAACGCATTCAAATATTTTGATACAACAAAATAATAAAAAACAGCCAGACATCTATCACAAAATTAAATCAAGTGTCAACCTAGGGATTTGTACTTTGTCTCTATAACATAAGAAAAAGGCCCAACCAAATTATAAACCACTTCCAAGTAATAACCTTACCAATAGCATTATCATAGTGCCATTGTTAAGAAATGGCACTGATATTTTCCAAACCTTCATATAACAATTAAAAGACAGTGCCCACAGCAACAAAGAGCTAGAATATAAACAATAAACACCATTATAAAAATTTAAAGCAGAGGGTTTTTAAATTACATAGTAAACCATCCACAATCGTTTCCAATTTTACAAACGCCTGAATATGAACATCGTTACTACTTCCCCAACCCTTGGAAAATCCCAAATGGGAAGCCTGTTAAAAATTACAAACAGAGAACCCATGCAAACCCCCATTAGAGACCAAGTAGATAGGTGAAGGCCTTCTTCATATGGGCTTACCAGGTATACACCGACGCTCCCCTTTTCTTTTCCACAGTCGCAAAGCTTCCCCATGCTCGTCCAACTTGCAAACGAAAAATGAAAGGCATCATAAGTATGCAATACCCAATATCAAAACAAATGTGTAAACAAATATTAAACCATAGTGCTGTAAGCATACCTTCCCAGTACATCATTCAGTAATT
The DNA here is from genome assembly GCA_001517045.1 of Pseudotsuga menziesii. Classification (NCBI taxonomy): domain Eukaryota; kingdom Viridiplantae; phylum Streptophyta; class Pinopsida; order Pinales; family Pinaceae; genus Pseudotsuga; species Pseudotsuga menziesii. The sequence continues at coordinate 9,833 of LPNX010275943.1, forward strand.
GTAAACCACGCCTCTGTCAGCATATCCCAACAATGGATCTCACTCCCCTTTCACCAAACAACAAAACAATATGCAAAGGATAGCTGTGAAACCCTAGCATGGGTTTTATTGGTTTTTCCAGCATGGAGGAGCCACACAGCCTTCACATGGGTGCATTATCCATTACATCTATCCTCCACCATGATTGAAATTTAGACCCCCTACTCCTATAGTTTTGGATTCATGCATTTTATTTTGTTTTTACCATTCCACAACCCCTTAGTGTTTTAGGTTTAGAGAACCTTTTAGTGCTAGGTCTTATTTATATTTCCTTTGCACATAGGTAGCATACGATTAGCGACATAGAACCTGTAACAAACATAGATACATCATGCATTAGTTCGCAAGAACTAAGTAAGCCCAATTTAGTAGGATTTACTTACCTTTCCGAGTGAGTCATTAGGAAGCATCCATCCACTCCTCCCCTTTAGATACATAGGTAAGTTATCCTCGTCATTTTGTAAAATAAGAAACTAAGTAAGTTAACATGTAATAAAACATGAATAAAACAATATCAGAGCATTAGTAAACCATATATAAGATATCTATATACAAGTACAACAGTATATAAAAGAATGACAACAAACATCATCATAAAATAGAAAGCATATGAGAATAGAAACATAACGTGAACATAGGCATAATTCCTATACAGGTTTTAGAATTCTGAAGTTAAGTATAGATGTCCCTTATATATTAGCAATATCATTAGCCCTAAAAAAAAATTTATTTACAGTTTTTAGGGACATTACAAGTGGTATCAGAGCCCAGTTTCAAACACTTGGAGACCTTACACACGCTACTGAACATCCGTTGTAGAAACACACATTTCAAAACTATATTTTTCATTTTTTGAACTAACATAAGATTATTTGTTGCTAAATGTTTAAATTGCAGGTTGAAAGAACAATCCAAATCATGGACACAGAAGAGGACAACAGTCAACAAGGGAACCTGAATTCCCCAACTCAAGAAGAAGAACTTGTAGTGGAATTAAATTTCGACCTAATGAATACCATACAGATTTTGCAAGCATACCTAGATAGCTTTAAATATGATAACATGAATGAGAGAAAATAACATAAAGAAATAAATGAAGCTTTACTTCAAAAATTGACCGGAGTAAGCCCTCATGGGCAACCTACCTAGTAAACCAATAAATCCAAGGAAAATTATCATCATAAAAGAAGGACCAGTAGTACAAAGGAAGAGGGAAGATAAAAACACATTCCTGATCTTCCAGAAGGAGAATATCACAGTCCTTCTAGTGATGGTTTACCCTCTCCTTGTAGAAAAGGCAGAAAAATATTGATGATAGCCTTCAAGGAGAATTTTGAAATATAAAATCCCCAACCTATGAAGGAGAGATGAATACTGGGGATAAGGCTAAAGAATGACTCCTGGGTATGAATAAATACTTTCGAGTACATAACTACTCCAGTGAGATGAAATCCTGGCTGGCCATTTACAACTTAAATGGAAAATAAGCTACGTGGTGGAGAGACCTAAAGCATACTAAAAAGGATGAAGTAAAAGAAATCAGATAGAGTAATTTCCACAGAATACTCCAGGAAAAATATGTCTGAAATATTATTTGACATAAAAGTGAAATAATTTCATGAGTTAAAGATGGGATCCATGAACATGGATTCCTTTATCAACATATTTTTGGATCTACTACATCACATACCTTACATAACCGATGAAAAGGTCAAGATACAACAGGTTTTGGGATGTCTTCCTCCAAATTTTTGAAAGAGAATTGAGTTTGACATGCCCAAAACACTAAACATTACCTTACACAAAGGTAGAATTTGTTATGAGCATAGACAAATAAGGAAAGAAAATATAAACAGAAGTCAAGACAGGTCTAGGACCTTCTCGGACAACTAAAAACCTGGTTTTAAACAACAAGAATATAGAAAATAGAAAAATAGTTTTTTGTCTAACAAAAATTTCAACAAGACAGGTGCACAACCAAATGTTCCCGCACCAAATACCAACAGACCAATAACAAACAAAGGAGCCAAGGCTGCTGCATTGTAGGTTAGCTGTTGGAAATTCTGGGGGCCCCATTATGCCATAGGTTTTGAAAACAAGACTAATGGAGTCCTACACAACCTACAGGAAGACCCAACAGTAGAAGACATGGATAGCACACCTAGGATCTATGTAGCACTTGATAGCCGACAAGCAGACCATCATGCCACTATGGTAAAAATAGAAGGTAAGGTTTCAAACACTTCTATTTCAATTTTAATTGATATCAGTGCTTATCGAAGCTATGTTTCCCTCAAGATTGTTTACACGTGTAAACTAAAAAAAGTGAAACACGAGAAACCATGGTTGGTACGACTATTCATTATTACAAAAGGAAAGGTTTCAGAACTAGTAAGAGACTGTGAGGTAGACATGAACAGTTTTTCAGCTAAGGTAGATCTAAATGTCTTACACCTAGGATCATACGATGTACTTATAGGCATGGATTGGTTGGAACGACAGAATGCCATGTTTTACTATTTAAAAAACTCAATATTGTGCATGGAAAACCAAGGGAATCAAACAAATATTCAAGGCAAACCGAAGAAGTTTTTTGTTAGAAAGATATTCTCCTTACAAGAGAAGAAATGTATTAGGAAGGGCTACAAAAATTTTTCAATTAACATCTAGGATGTAGAAGCCGAGAGAGAACAACACATTGAGGACTTTCATGTTCTCGTAGAATTCAAGGATGTATTTACCAAGGAAATATCAGGACTACCACCAAAGCAGGACTTCGATTTTTCCATAGAGTTGACACCAGGGTCAGTACTAGATTCAAAATCCCCATACGGCATGAGAGAACCAGAGTCGGTGGAGCTCAAGTTACAGTTACAGGAGTTGATAGAGAAGGTTTATATCCGACCTAGTGTGTCTTCCTGGGAGCACCTATACTTTTCGTAAAGAAGAAGGATAGTACGATGCGAATGTGCATTGTTTACCAACAACTCAATAAGATGACCATCAAGAAACGTTACCTGCTCCCTAATATTGATGACTTATTCAATAAATTAAAAGGAGACAATATATTTTCAAAGATTGAGTTGTGATCTGGATACCATCAAGTACAGATCCATGATGAATATATACACAAAATCGCCTTTTGGACTCGATACAACCATTACAAGTTTGTAGTAATTCCTTTCGGGATAAGCAATGCATGGAAAATTTTTATGTGCATGATGAAAAGTATATTTAGTGAATACCTGGATAATTTTGTATTGGTATTTATAGACCACATACTAGATTACTCAAAGAGTAAAGAAGATCATGAGGACAACCTCTAAATAGTACTATGGGTGTTACAGGAACTCCAACTTTATGCTAATTTTAGCAAATGTGATTTTTATAAACCATAGATACAATATCTAGGTCACATCATTTTTGAGAAAGGGATAGCCATCGACCCAGAAAAGAGTAAAGCCATCGAAGAATGGCCTACCCCTACTTGTGTCACAGACATAATGTCATTTTTGGGATTAGCATATTACTATCGAAATTTCATTGGGAACTTTTCAAGGATTTCCTGTCCCATGACTGCCTTACAAAAGAAGGCAAACAAATTCTTGTGGACAACCAAGTGTGAGGAAATATTCCAGAAGCTTAAACAACTCTTGACTACTGCACCTATACTATGAATTGTGAATCCTGATGGGAATTTCGTTGTTTGCACGGATGCAAGCAAGGAATGGCTTGGTGGATTTATCATGCAAAATGATTGCGCAATCTATTACAAGTCATGGAAATTAAAATAAAACAAACAAAATTATCCCACACATGATCTTGAGCTAGCGGCCATTATCCACACCTTGAAGATGTGGAGGAACTACCTCATGGGGAAGAAGTTTCTCCTAAATACAAAGAACATGAGTCAGAAGTATTTGTTCGACCAACTAGATCTCAGATGCCAAGTAGGACAGATGGTTATCCTTCCTCAATGAGTACCACTTCTAACTAAAGCATATAAAAGGAAAGGAGAATAAAATCGTTGATGCTTTAAGTTGACGATTTCATATGTTGTTTGAGTTAAATTTGAGCCAATCCAATTCATATTTGCATGATAGGATCATAACAGAAAGAGGAGTTGATTGTTTCTATGTTGAAGTCCTCAAAAATATTCAAGAGGACAATTTATTTCAACAACAGAAAGAACATAAGGTAGATAATATAGGACTATTGTGGTCCAAAGAGAGACTATATGTTCCAGAGGGAGGAAACATCAGGTCCATCATCCTAACAGAGTTTCATTGGAATCCCTACTCAGGGCACCCAGGATATCAAAATATGATATCAGCAGTAAAGAAACACTTTTTCTAGCCTAATTTAAAGGCCGACATGGCACTATTTATTACAAAATTCGAAGAGTGTCAACTAGTCAAAGCTGAGCACCAACATCTTTCAAGGTTACTTCAACTGTTACCCATTCTAGAATGGAAATGGGAGGTTATTAGTAAGGATTTAATTATGGGCTTACTAAAGAGAAATAAGAAGAAGGATTCCATCTTTGTAGTGGTTGATAAATTGTCCAAAGCGACACACTTTATCCTAGTTAAGTCAACATAAAAATTAGTTCACATTACTGACATATTCCTAAAGGATATATTTCGATTGCATGGGATACCCAAGGAAATCATCTCGGATCGAGATACAATGTTTACTAGTAACTTTTGGAGATCTTTATTCTTCGGCTTAGAGACATAGTTAAATTTTAGTATTGCCTACCACCCGCAGAAAGGCGGGCGGGAAAAACGATTAAATAATATTTTGGAGGACATGCTTAGAATGTACATGATGAACAATCCCACAAAGTGGGAGGATTATCTACATCTCGCAGAGTTTGCATATAACAACGAATACCAGACCTCTTCCAAAATGAGTCCCTTCGAGGTACTTGTTGGCATCCAGCAACAACCTCTTCATTTCTTGATAAAATGAAGAGAGATCAGCTCTTATATGATTTATCAAATTAAAATTATAAGAGCACCTTCAGAATCTTTGATTCTGAAGGTGTTCTCAATCAAAAAGAAATGATTTAATGATCTCAGGGCTGAAAGAAATTTGAAAATAAAACTTGGCTTTTAATTGTCAGATAAGTTTCATACATTCTGATTATATTATTGAAATCATCATAAGTGAATTTATGTGACTTAAAGATTTATGCCAAGAGAAATTTTATAAAACACATTATATGTCAAATAGGGTATTACTAGTTTTTAGACTAGGGGAATTTCAAAATCAACCTTATATATAAAACCCTATCTTGAACGTTGTAAATATCATAGTTAATAACTAGATGTTGTTTATATATGAAACTTTTACATATGATATATACCCTATATGATGGTCTAAATTGTCAATAGGATGTTTAAAGGTTTTTTATCTTAGTGTTGTACATATATATAGCTTTGTACATATACATAGGATAAACATTAAGTTAGCCATTTGATTAATACATCGTTTAAACATTAAAATGCGATTTGTTAAATTTCATACCACGATGTGACTTGATAAATAAGGGTAATTACGTGGCGTTATTGACTATGCAACAAGCCAAGTGTCAAACTGGTAAATAATGAAACCTTGTGGATCGATGAGTTGGTATAAACGTGGTCTCCCCATTTGATAAAGTCGACACTTGTATATACTGATTAACGTCGATTTGACAGTGTTAAATGCTCTAGGTCGTTTCAATTTACGCCATTGTACTTGTAATTATGAACCTCCGTAAATCATCAACGGCCATAATAATGATTTTTATCAGGCTATGTATCACTGGTTCGCCAACTTAAATAGTAATCACTAACAGAGGTGGTTAAACGTAGGCAAATTAACGCAAGCAATGGAATAGCGTGATATTTATCACTGCTTGAATTCCACTAAGATGGCGGGTTCAGAGATTAGACTTCCAGTCAGAACTGAAGCATGTGAAGGTTTTCTATCATGTCACTCGTATGGATACCTATTCCCTCTATTTTCGTTTCTCCATTCGTCTCACAACGAAACCCGGAAGGTGCTGGAGAAACCATGTCTCCTCTGAATCGCTTTGAGCTTGCGGGATGTGAACTGATTGAAGCTCACCAGGAGGCTGCCCAGAAGTTTGAGAGAATGGGATGGACACATTTCTTTCGAAGCTTTGATGGTCATCACGTAGAGATTACCAAAATGTTCGCAATAAGTTTTGAAGATGACAGGGTGCGAATTGGGGGTTTCGAATTCGTTATTAACGAAGACAAAATCGCCAAAGCCACAAAGCTTCCACAGGTTGGGGAA
>LPNX010275968.1:4993-48227 GCA_001517045.1 Pseudotsuga menziesii
CAAGATTTACCTTTAAAAGCTTGATAAACTGGCTAGCATGCATAAAAAATTTACTGAATAATTTGGTACAGCAAATTGAGAAGCATTACTTTAAATATTTGTTAGCAGCGACCCGAACATTACCTGTATATCTGTAGGAGAAAGAAAAACTGCTGCATTAGCTCGAAAGCTAAGTAAGCCCAGTCTGTCATGATATTTCCCCCTTGTAATTTCAAACAGAAAACAATCAGTAACTGACAAGAGACTCATCTTAATAGTTAAGTATAATAAAAGATCATTCAGTTACATTTCTGGTAACACAAACTAATCAAACAGCTAATGACTACAATTAATATGATTATACGATTTTAAAAATTTTAAATTTTTTGAAATTTTTGGGGTTTTGACATGTGGTATCATAGCATGGTTCAAATAATAGGCCTTGATGTGGCCCAAATAGTTTCCACAGAATAGTAAAAATAATGTACTAACTTGTAATTTGTTTCATGTAAAAAGAAGAAAAAATTATTTTTCTGAATCTAACAGGCAGGTATGGAGAAGCTGGGAGAATATGCTGAGGAGTCTCCAAACACTGAGACAAGACAGATGTCTAGAGAACCTGTGATAGAGGAGGTAACTGCTCACCCCTCGGAGCTGATGCAGACTATCAAGAATTTAAAGCCTGAAATAGAATCAGTCAAGAAAGACAATGAACGGATTCTAAAGACTCAAGAGGAGTTAAATCAAATTCTGATAGAAAAATTTTAGACTGAAGGTAGAAACACAAGGTCTGAATCTGAAGAAGCTAGCCATCGAAAAGGGTCCAAAAAGATGAAACTAGCTAAAACTGATAGCAGTTCATCATCGGGAGGAAGTAAGGAACAACAGAGCTATTACACTACTAGTGACAGTAGTGAGGCAGAGTTGTATAAAATGAAGAAAAAGTACAGGCCTTATGAAGAGATTTCTGGGGAGTTCAAGAAAATAAAACCCCCAACTTTCAATGGAGAAACTGAAAAAGGAGAAGAGGCAGAATCCTGGTTATCTGGAATGAGAAAATACTTTCAGATTTATAATTATTCAAATCAGCTGAAGGCGAGAATGGCCATATATAACCTTTCAGGAAAGGCAGATATATGGTGGCAAGATTTGAAAAGGGTCAAGGGGATCAAAGAAAAGGAGGTCAATTGGAGTACCTTTAAAAGGTATTTCAAAAAGAAATTTATGTCCGAACAATACTATGAAGAAACAACCAAGGAATTTTATGAGTTAAAGCTTCGGTCCATGACTATGAAGGACTTAAACAGTAAGTTCTTAAGTCTGTTAAGGTATGTGTCGTATTTAGTTGATTAGAAACCTAAATCGAAAGAAGCCAAACAGCAATATTCATACCATACAAGATGAAATGACTGTTGGAGACTTTGCAAGGACTATGCCCCGAATCAATGCAGCGTTGGAGAACCGCCAAGCTGATTATCAAACTTCCATGGTGGAAGTAGAAGGTATGGTTAACAAAACTCCTGTAACTATTTTAATAGATCCAGGTGCTAGCCTTAGTTATATTTCACCGCAGATAGTAGAAAAGTGCAATCTGACTGTTGAAAGGTTTGATAACTCTTGGTTAGTACAACTTACCACTCGGGCAAAAAGTAAGGTAATCTGTTATGTTAAGGAATGTGCTCTAGATATGAATGATTTTAAAACTACGGTTAAATTAAATGTTCTGCCACTTGGCTCGTATGACATACTTATTGGTATGGACTGGTTAGAACAACAATGGGTGGTTTTAAACTGTTTTGATAAAACATTTACGTGTGTGAATAATAATGAACCACCAGTAACAGTTAAGGGTGTTCCTAGGAAAACTGTAATTAGGTAGATTTCTACCTTACAACTCAAAAGAGCAGTCAGGAAAGGGTGTAGAGCCTATGCTGTAACTATTGCAGATGAGGCGAGTAAATCTGAAAAAGATAAAATAAAAATGGAGGATATTCCTGTGTTAAACGAATTTATTGATGTTTTTCCGGAGGAAATTCCAGGATTACCTCCCAGGAGGAAACTGGATTTCACAATTGAGCTGGTACCAGGTGCTGTACCCAGATCGAAGGCTCCGTATCATATGAATATTCTGGAACTTAACGAATTAAAATAACAGTTAAAAGAATTAATAGATAAGAAATACATTCGACCTAGTGTGTCCCCTTGGGGAGCACCAGTAATCTTTGTTACAAAGAAGGACGGAACTATGCGACTTTGCATAGATTACCGTCAACTAAATAAAATGACAATTAAAAACAGATATCCATTGCCCCACATAGATGATCTATTTGATCAGCTGCGTGGAGCTACGGTGTTCTCTAAGATAGACCTGATATCGGGCTATCATCAGGTGAGAATTAAAGAAGAGGACATATTCAAGACAGCTTTCAGAACAAGGTATGAACATTACGAATTTTTCGTAATGCCATTTGGGCTCACTAATGCCCCAGCCGTCTTTATGTGTCTAATGAATAACATAATGCATAAATATTTAGATAAATTTGTTGTCGTATTCATTGATGACATCTTAATCTATTCTAAAAATGAAGAAGAACATAAGGAATATTTACGGATAGTCTTACAAGAACTGCGAGAGCAACAGCTCTTTGCGAAGTTCAGTAAGTGTGAGTTCTTCAAGGATGAAATCCAGTACTTAGATCATGTGGTGACTAAGGAAGGGATTTCAGTTGATCCTGAAAAGATCCGGGCAATCGAAGATTGGCCAGTACCAAAAGACGTAACATATGTTAGGTCCTTCATGGGAATTACCAGTTATTACCAGAGATTCATAGAAGGCTTTTCAAAAATAGCCAACCCAATCACTTCCTTGCAAAAGAAAGGCAAGAAATTTGATTGGAACTTCAAATGTGAAGAAAGCTTTAACAAATTAAAAACTTTATTAACAACTGCGCCTATTCTAAGAATAGCGGATCCTAATAAGGGTTTTGTGGTTTGCACTGATGCTTGTAATGATGGTTTAGGCGGAGTACTGACTCAGGATGGGTATGTCATAGCCTATGAGTCTAGGAAGCTAAAGATTCATGAAAAGAATTATGCCACTTATGATTTAGAACTAGCTGCTGTTATTCATGCCTTAAAAATGTGGCGACACCACTTAATAGGCAGAAAGTTTACTTTAATGACTGATAATAAGGGTCTAAAATACCTTTTAGATCAACCTAACTTAAATGCAAGGCAAGCAAGATGGTTAGCCTTCTTAAGTGAATACGATTTCAAAATTCAGCACATAAAAGGAAAGGAAAATAAGGTGGCTGATGCTTTGAGCAGAAATGCAAAACTGAATTTTACATCAGCAATCAGTACTTATAATTCCGATTTAAATGAACAGCTGACTGAAGGGATAAAATTGGATGAAATTTATCAAAAATTACAAGCTACAGCTAAAGAAGAACCCACAGAAAGTTTAATAAAGGGTTATAGTCTAAATAAAGATGGATTTTTATTGTTTAAAGACAGATTGTATGTGCCGAATGTGCCTAAGGTTAAATTGTTGATTCTGGATGAAGTTCATAAAACCCCTTACTCAGGGCATCCAGGCTACCAGAAGACTGTCACCATGTTGAGAAAAGATTATTTCTGGCCTAATATGAAATCTGAAGTATCTGAGTATATAGCTAGATGTTTGGGCTGTCAACAAGTGAAGAAAGAACATCAACATCCAGCTGGGTTACTGCAACCTTTCCCTATTCCTAGTTGGAAGTGGGAAATAATCAGCTTAGATTTCATTACTGGATTACACAGAAATCAAAATCAGAATGATTCAATTATGGTGGTAGTAGATAAATTAAGTAAAGCAGCACATTTTATTCCTGTTAAAACTACTTACAAGGCTGCAAATATAGCTGACATATTTCTAAAGCAAATTTTTCGGCTACATGGTGTACCGAAGGTTATTATTTCAGACAGGGATCCTAAATTCACAGGGAATTTCTGGAAATCCTTGTTTAAGGGATTAAACACAACACTGAATTTCAGCACTTCCTTCCATCCTCAGACGAACGGACAGACTGAAAGATTTAATCAGGTGTTGGAAGATCTGTTAAGAATGTACGTCAAGGATCAACCAGGTAAGTGGGAGGATTACTTGCATTTAGCATAATTTGCATACAATAACAACTATCAATCATCACCTAAGTTCAGTCCTTTTGAAATTCTGTATGGGCGTAAATGAAACACTCCTATCTCCTGGAATAATCCAGTAGATAGATTAGTGTTGGGACCCGAATTATTAAAGGAAATGGAACAGATTATAAAACAAGTGCAGGAGAACTTGAAGGTTGCCTAGGATCGGCAAAAGAGCCAAGCAGATTTGAAAAGAACTCCTAAAGAGTTCCAGGTGGGTGAGCACGTGTTCATAAAGGTAAGACCAAAGAAGAGCTCCCTAAGACTAGGGAGTTATGCAAAATTAGCGCCACGTTACTGTGGTCCGATTGAAATATTATCTAGAATTGGTCAAGTTGCATATCAGCTAGCGTTACCACCTAATTTAAAAGTGCACAATTTTTTTCATATTTCTGTTCTGAAAAAGTATGTTCATGATGCTACTCATGTGATTGATTGGAACGTTGTACAGGTAGAACCAGAAGGGGAAGTTCTGGTGGAACCGGACTGTATCCTCGAGATGAGGGAAATTACTTTGCGGAACCGCACAATTAGACAAATGAAGGTGCAATGGAAGCACCTTAGTCCTGAAGAAGCTACCTGGGAACTGGAAAGTAAGATGCGAGAAGCATAACCAAATCTGTTCCAGGAGGTTGCAGAGGATGAGGAATAAGTAACATCGAGGACGATGTTACATTTTAAGGGGGTGTGTATGTCACATACCCCAATTTTGTAAAATTATGTAAATTGTTTTATTATATTTCTGAGACATTATGTTAAACTTAATCCTAAGTAGGGATTGATGACTCATTAGAGTCAATAGTAATGGAGTGTAATTCGGAATATTTTATTATTAATAAATAAATTATGGAGACAACAGCATGGGAGAGCTGTTAAAAGAGGTTACTGGTCAAACTGGTGGATGGAACTACGTGGAAAGTCAAAAGACAAGTGGCAGCATCCTCAAACACTTCCTAAGTTGTAGGTGGCAACTTCCCTATATTTGGGGTCATGATTCCCCAAGAAAGTGGAATCAGAGCAGGTGGCTCATTAAATGACAGTTAATCCAACAAAGACCTAGGCAATCTTTTAAAAGAACTCAATGAAGAGAGCTGAGGCTGCTCAGATAATTTCCAGAGAGAATTCATTCAGGTGAATGTTATTCAGGAAATTCATTGAGAAAGAGAGAAATATAGTAAGGAAGTTGTGTTAGGAGGATTGTTGCAGTAACTTGATTTTATTACAACCTTTTGGGCTGAGAGAACTGACTGATAGTTCTGAGTTAATACTGAGTTTGAAGACTGGTATCTGACTTTGCTGAACCTAGTTCCAGCCAGGGAGACCAGAGAAAGCTCGGGGGTCCTAAGAAGTCGCTGTCTGAGCGCTCTCCAGGAGTTGGTAGGGAGGAACGGCCTACCATTGTTGTTGTTTTCCACAGCTTAAACAGGTTCTGTTATTTATTTCTTTATGTTTACTGAGTATGAATGGATGCATGTTATGTTTATTTTATATGTCTGAGGAGTTAGTTAGTTTCAGTAAAGTTAGTATCTCATAATATCCGTAGTTAAAACTGTTAATAGTTACTGTGTTTTTCCACATCTGGTATCACCAGACCGTACTCCAGCACAGTACCTCGGTATTGTGAAGTAATATCCTTCTGAACCGAGTTCCTATTAGTTACTTTCAGTAACCACAAGTATTTCAGGAATTTATAAGTTATTTTCTTATAGTTTTAAAGAAAAAACTATTTCCTAGTACTGTATCTTTGCTTCCTGTAAATACTAGCTGCAATAAAGAAAAGATAGACTAAGTATTTCTAATGTTTAAGGTTTATAATAGTTATTTTCCAGTCTAAAAGAATCAAACCCTTAATATTGAAAAGACAATACTGACAGTAGGATTTAATCATTTCATTGTTTTTTTTTTTACAGATAAATCCTATTGGTATTAGTCTGCATTATAGTTAAGAATACAATTATTTAATTACTGTATACTCTTTTATTTCAGCTAAGTTTAAGCATGTTTCAAAACTGTTATTCTAATTTCAAATAAGGTAAATGAATGCTATCATATACACAGGAATTTATATAGATATGTATATGAAAATATACTTTAATATTAAATGAGTATTATGTAGAAATATTCAGGCATTATAACTAAATAAAGAACCCAAACCAAACATTGGATAAATAATATTAAATAACAATCATAGTAACATTGACAAGAAGTAATATCATTATTGTATCACCAATAATGTATCTATATTATATACATTATAAAAGTAACATTCAAGTAATATATTATTATTACAATTATAAACCTAGTCTATTTATACTCAAAGTATAAATAAATAAAGTTTATGTATAAACTAGTCATACTCTGTGTATCATAAAGTAAATAAACATTACTTAAAGACAATAGTAATATTTAATAAGAGTACATCAGGCCTTTCTATTTCGAAAGGATTACACTTGCATGTACAGTTTCTAATAAATAGAAGTCGAGGTATAAGCCTGTATGGAAACTTAATAACAAATTTATTAAACAATAAGCTGGAAAGTACTTTAACTACAGAACTCTTTCACAATAAAATAAATTACAGTATTATAACATGACCAACAATAATGCAAGAAAATAGTATAAACAACTACAATATTAGTATAAGGGTAAAAACCCTATATATATATATATATAATTTAAGAAGTTAATGCATAATTTTAACAGTAACATTGTAAAAGAATTTATTAATATAAATATAATACAGTTATTATTTTTAAAAGCAAAAAGGAAATAGCAGAACTGTAAATTGCTCGAATGTCGAGCTTAACCATTTATTTTTATCTTTGCTCCCAGTCACTCACAGAGTCTATAATGTTAATTCTTAATGACAGATTGAGCAACTCACTGAATCTCAACTGTAAAATTCGGGTTGAACCCTATAAGTTCAGTTTATACAAGTAAAACAAATACTAAGAGTTAAAACAATATTTTCACTTACGGCCGCATTTTTAATCCACAGTCTAAGCTATTATAAACCCATATATTCTTATTAAATTTCCTATACAGAGCATAGATTCAAAATGCATGTGTTAAACAAACTCAAGATACAGGAACGCTTTTAATAAGTCGTATTACAAAACTCTGGGTGAAAACCCTGAACAGTTTTAAGAGTACAGTAAAGGAAACTGAATATAGAGGCCGTAATCTCATCTACAGGCAGGCTTACAGCCATTGCCCATTTTTATGTATACAGTATTTCTTTTATATAAAACCTTAAATACAAAAGAAAGGCGTATAATTACAACATCGACCGAAGCCATAACACCCATGCTTAGTGCAGGATTTTTTAATCTGTTAAAAACTCATTAACATCCTTTTTAAAATACTGAACAGAGCTGAGGTAACCCTAGATTCGATTCACTCCATCCAACCACTAACAGCCCTAAAAACTAACAAGGAGGAACGCCACATTTAAGACCGGGCTTACCAGAGAGAATCCAAGAGCTGAAACCTTGCGTTTTCTACTCCACAAGGAGGAGGCCGAACCTGCAAAAAGAAGGAGCAGCTATTAAAAAACCTTATTACATATTGTTTAAACTTTATTCATGAATTGGAAAACGAAAAGATAGACCTGTAACTTACCGGCGCATCTGAAGGAAGTATAACCACTACAAATGGACTGATAACACGAGCAGAGGAAGCATAAACCCTCCCTTTGTCACCAAGAAGAACGAGCTGATGGGAGTAAAGGGTACTGTCCACAAAGGAAGCATTGACAGTATCAAGTCGAAAATGCACCCACGCCGTGATAGGGTCGATAATGGTGCTGAAGGGGAAGACCCTAGGTTTATCAATAACCTTAAATCCTCCAACAGCAAGATTTTGACTCTCTTACGGTGCAGAAGACGAGCACGAAGGATTGGAGCAGCATGCAAGTTGCTATCAAACAGTGCAACAACAAAAATTGAACCAGGGGGGTTTGCAGAGCGACCGAGCCCAAAGGCGAGGGAGAAATGGTGAATTAGGGTTGATTCAACGGCTTTATAACACCAATACATGGCTGTGGAGTGAGCACGTCGCATTTTAATATATTGCATGCAAGTGGGTCAAAGTCCTAATGTCCTTCAACAAGATACCCCATCGATTGTTTTTCCAAACAAATCATTGTTTGGATATTCCATTTGGTCATTATGCTATGGTTTTACCTGCCACATGATTCACAACCATGAACGTTAGATTAATGCTTTCAAAACTTTGCATTATATATGTTAATACTTTGCATTTAAATGTTGTTCAAGATTAAGTCTTGAGGTAGCTAGGCATAAATGAATTGATTTTCAATTTTAAAAGTTATAAGGATATGAGTTTATGGTAAAATGATATTTTCTCATAAAACTTACCACTATGTTGCCTTTTACCCTAGTCTCAAGTGAAAACAAGAGAATTATCTTTCCTTTAAAGTCTATAAGATAATGGAGTAACGTTAGATATAGATAGTTATAATTCTATAACTATAATGCCATTTGCTTTAGCTTTGCATAGAGAGTAAAAGACTTGTCATTTTCTCTTCATATGACTTTAAATTGTAGTATTCAAGCTATATAACCCACAAATTTGGAGTAGGGTTACTCTAGTCCCTTTTACTTGTTATTACCAATATAATAACAATCTCTTAATAGCCTTAGATTCCTTATGATAACAAAAAGACTTTTGTTATTCTTCATGCTCAAAGATTTTACAAGGATTGTGTAAGTGAGTATATGTAGGTAGTTTATGTAAAATTTTATAACCATTCTTGTGGCAGTATAGTCTGGAAAATCATAAATGAGATTAATCATGATAATCTAGAACTAAGTCTAAAGGTGCTCTTAGATTTTATTCAATTGTCATCATGGAAATAGAAGTAGTTTTCCAATCAATGCAAATCCTTAAATGTTAAGAGAAGACATGTATCAGATAGTAAATCTTGTAATTTCTGGAAGTAAGAAAAGTATATAGATCGATATTATTAACTCCAGATCCTTTACATTGGTAGATGTAAATCAAAACATATTCTGAGTTTAAACTTGGCATGATGCAGTAACAACGGTTGGTCTGAATATGATAACCCAGTTTTATTTACTGCGCTAGATAAGAATTATTATTTACTTCTATGGTTGCATTACAGTAAACTCATCAAATGATTCAATACTTCATAGAAATGCTTAATTTTGATATTATAAAGGAAAATAGCTATCTTTTCTCTAGTAAATTCTAGTTTTCTATCAGTAAGAACTTAAGGAGAATTATAGGAAAAGCTTTACCTTTAAAAGCTTGATAAACTGGCTAGCATGCATAAAAAATTTATTGAATGATTTGGTACAGCAAATTGAGAAGCATTACTTTAAATATTTGTTAGGAGCGACCTGAACATTACCTGTATATCTGTAGGAGAAAGAAAAACTGTGCATTAGCTCGAAAGCTAAGTAAGTCCAGTCTGTCATGATATTTCCCCCTTGTGATTTCAAACAGAAAACAATCAGTAACTGACAAGAGACTCATCGTAATAGTTAAGTATAATAAAATATCATTCAGTTACATTTCTGGTAACACAAACTAATCAAACAGTTAATGACTGCAATTAATATGATTATATGATTTTAGATATTTTAAATTTTTCGGAATGTTTGGGGTTTTGACAGAGAATCAAGGATGAATGCATTCATAAGACAACCTTCAGAACAAGGTATGGACATTATGAGTTTGTAGTGGTACCGTTTATTCTCACAAATGCACCAGCTACATTTATGTGCCTTATGAATAATGTCTTCAGTAGGTATTTGGAAAAGTTTGTTCTTGCTTTCCTTGATGACATTCTTATTTCTTCTAAGAATGAGGAAGAACATGAAGAGCATTTGAGATTGACATTGCAATTGCTTAGGGAGCATCGGTTGTATGCAAAGTTGAGCAAGTGTGACTTCTATAGAGATAGAATTCAGTATTTGGGTCACATTATCTCAAAAGGGGGTAAATTTGTGGACCCTGACAACTTCGAAGCCATTATGAATTGGCGTACTCCAAGAAATGTGACATATGTGAGATGTTTTATGGGACTTGCAGTATACTACAGGAGATTCATTGAAGGATTCTCCAAGGTTGCACATGCCATTACTTCTTTGAAAAGGAAGGGCATAAAGTTTGAATGCACAGTGTGGTGTGAAGAAAGCTTCCAGTAGTTGAAGAATCTTCTCACTAGTGCACCAGTTTTGAAAGTTGCAGACCCAACGAAAGATTTTGTGGTGTGTACCGATGCATGTGGTCAAGGGCTTGGAGGAGTCCTTATGCAAGACAACCACATTATATGTTATGAGTCAAGAAAGTTGAAGGATCATGAGAAGAACTATGTTACTCATGATCTGGAACTTGCAGCTATAGTGAATGCTCTCAAGATGTGGAGGCATTACTTGATGGGCAGAAGATTTGAGTTAAGGACAAACCATTGCGGTTTGAAGTATTTATTTGATCAGCCTGATCTAAATGTCAGGAAAACTAGATGGTGGATTTTTTATGTGATTTTGATTTTGATTTTGAAATCAAACACATAAAAGGAAAAGAGAATAAGGTAGCTGATGCACTCAGGAGGAAGGTGCAAGAAATGCATGTGGCATCTCTTAGTATTTTCCAATCAAATTTGAGGAAGAAAATTGTTAATCATACTGCTGGAGATGAAATGTATGTGTAAGTAAAGGACAAAATGCAGCAGAAAATTCTTGAGAATAGATATGAGGGATATAAAATGGAAGAAGATGGACGTCTTACTTATAAAGGCAAAATTTACATTCCAAAGGTAGCAGATTTGAGGAGAATGGTTATGGGTAAGATCCATCAACCTCCATATTCTGGTCACCCAGGATATCAGAAGACAATTGCTACAGCTAGAAAGCAGTACTTTTGGTCAGGAATGACAAAGGACATGGCTTAATACATTTCCAGGTGCATGAAATGTCAGTAGGTGAAGGTTGAGCATCAACACCCTGCAGGTTTGTTGCAGCCTTTTCCAATTCCAGAATGGAAATGGGAAGTTATTTCAATGGATTTTATTACATGATTGCCAATGACTTGGAGACAACATGATTCCATCATGGTTGTGGTGGACAAGTTGACAAAGGCAACACATTTTGTACCAGTTAAGTCTACGCATAAGACTGATGACATTGCAAAGATCTTCATGAAGGAGATTTTCAAATTGCATGGATTGCCTAAGGAAATAGTCTCTAACAGAGATGTAAAGTTCACTTCCAATTTTTGGAAGGGGTTGTTTGCATATTTGGGTACAAAGTTGAACTTCAGCACTGCTTACCATATTCAGACTGATGGAAAAACAGAGAGAGTTAACCAAGTGCTGGAAGACATGCTTCGCATGTATGTGATGGACAAACCAAATAGTGGGAAGATTATTTAAACTTGGTAGAGTTTTATTATAACAGTGGACAACAAGCATCCTTGGGGATGATTCCTTTTCAATATTTGTATGGGAGGAGGTGTAGAACACTAGTGACTTGGGATAATCTAGTGAACAGGGTTGTGCTTGGTCCAGAATTGCTCAAGTAAATGGAGCAAGAGGTTGTAAAGATCATGCAAAATATGAAGGCAGCCTAGGACAGACAGAAAAGCTATGCTGATAGGCATAGGGTGAACAGATAATTTAGTATTGGGGATCATGTTTACCTCAGAGTGAGGGAAAAGAAGAGTTTCTTGAGGCTTGGGAGTTGTGCCAATCTGTCACCTAGATACTGTGGGTCGTTCAAAGTGCTTGAAAGAATAGGACCAGTTGCATATAGACTTGCATTTCTTGCTAGCACTAGGGCTCATAATATTTTTCATGTTTCTTTTCTTAAGAAATATATACATGACCCTAACTTTGTGATAAATTGGGATATGATTCAGGTGGAACCCAAGGGAGAGTTCCAAATCGAACCTATGTGCATCCTCGACAGGAAGGTCACCATGCTCCAGAACCGAGCCATAGGATAGGTAAAGGTGCATTGGGAGCACTACAGTCCTGAAGAGGCTACGTGGGAGCTGGAGGATGCCATGCAATTGGCACATCCATTTTTTTTCAATTCTGTGGAGCACTGAGGCGATGCCAGTGTAGCATTTTGTTCAAATTTTGTAAGCACTGAGGACAGTTCTATTGAAGGGGGAGGAGAATGTAACACCCCGATTTTGACTCTGTTGCATTAATGTAAATGATGTAAATATTATATCGAATCTTGACAAGGATCTCAAGGCCAAGACCCTGTCATTGATCGATGTTTGGAATATAGGCGATCATGGTTGATGCCTATGGTTTCTATGCTGAGTCAAGCACATTTGTAAACATCATGTAACTATGCAAATTAATGAAAACCCATAGCCAGCTATGTCAACACAACGAATAATGAGATGGGGGCATGCTTTTCCTAAGGATAAGGGGGTGGGAATGTTAACCTTGAGCCAGTTTAGGGAAAAGTCATGGGTCATGGGGAGAACCCATCAGAACTGTCAACTACCCTCTTTCTTGTCTTCTCTTCCCAACCATTTATTCTGCCAGAAGGTGGTTGAGGTAGTTATTTCCTGGAAGGGCAAGAGTATGGGAAATTTTGAATTGGGCAGAGCATCTAGTTTTGGGATGTTCTGTTTTGCTTGCATGAACAAGAAAACACTAGAACTGTATGCCAGTTTGACCCATGCGTTCATGTTTTGGGATTTACTCTCACTTTGGAGAGCTGAGGGGGACGCGTTGGTTCATTCAACATTCATCATTCACCACCATCTTCGTTTCCAAAAGGAGTGACCTTGTGGTAGCAGCAAGAGATCTTCATGTGTGTATCCTTCACGTTCTGCAAGTGTTTTTCCCTTGGAAAGACTGTGATTTCTATGTTGCAGTGTGTCTTAAACTACAGAGTGTATGAGACCTTGTTACTCGTGTTTCAGAGTAAGCCTGTGTCATAGAGTCTCCCTGTGGTTGTTGTGTTGTGTACCCTGGTTCGGGTCTGAGCTATGTACAAGACTGAGGAATGGGAGAGACGTAGAACATGCTTGATAAGCCTAGTGTGAAACCTCACAATAAGATAAGAGCGGTTGGTAAACCTTCTATGCACATCCTGAAGAGCACTGGAAGGGAAGGTGTATCCCGAGGGACTGTGGAACAAAGAAGGGAACACTTCCTTGTGTTAGGTGTGTAGGTAGTAGGGAAGCTAGGCCAGATAGGTGTTGTGAAGGTGTTCTTAGCTCTATAAATGAGCTCACTAGCTTAGTAGTTCTTCCTGACCATTTCCTTGGAAGCTTGATAAACCAAACTGGAAAGATGGCTTGGTTGGTAGTTTAATAAACCCATCTGTTGGCTTGGTTGTGTCTTGTTGTGCTTGACCTGGTGAGTAACCTTTGGTTGGATAGTCTGATAAACCCAGCAATGAGATGGCTTGACTATGAACATTCTGATAAACCCATATGTTGGATTGAATGGTCCTTAAAGGTGAATGTTGGCTTGACTATGTTCAGTTTGTGACCCAACTGTGAGGTGGCTTGGCTAAGTGTCCTATGAAACTCATATGTTGGGATGTTTTCCCTTACAGCCTGATAAACCCAACTGTGTTTGCTTGGCTAAGTGTTAATGCACCTTGGCTATGTATGATTTTGATAGTTTTCCCTTATTCCTTGAGGAAATCATGCCCAGCTCAGGGGTGGGAGTGTTGCTGAGAGACTAAGGAGCACACTGGCCTATGGTTGGGAGGAACATTGCAGCGACATAGCTGGTTATAGGACAAGTTCTGTTCAAGATAAGTGTTCTCATATATGTTATTCTCTGCAATTGTATTTCTTGTTTTGTAGATTGCTTGATGGAATGTGATGAACATGTTGCTATGTTGAATTGATGCATTGTTCCTTTGACTAACTGCAATTATAGGAATCTATGTATGTTTTCCCATCAATGCATTTCAAACTAAGTTACAGGGTAGATTCGCCAGATCGGTAATGGCCTGAATGATCAGATCGATCCAAGAATTTAGTGGAAAATTTGATTTACCTACTAGAAATTCTCCTTTGCACAAATTTGCAGGTTTGCAGTATGCGAGATGCGGAATGTCGTTTCGAAGATTTTGGTTTCTGCAGATCCCCCTCTGCAAATTCCTCTCTGCAACTTGCGCGATGCGGGATGCAGAATCGTGGTGTCACGATTTCCACGTTCCCAATCCCACAAGTCAATGTCTTTGTGCCGTCAATTTTCGCGAGATGATTCTCCACCGTTGATCTGTTTCCGACGCGGGATGCGGGATGTGGGTTGCGGGAAATGAGGTTGCAAGTTTTGTAACTTTTCGACTCTGCAACTCAGGATTTTCACACCATTGTTTTTTGCAGGTGGATTCCGAACTGTTGATTTGGTTCCAGTCTGCGAGATCGTTTATGATAGTTGATTTCTGTCGTGTTTTCTCTTCGCCGTCCGATCTCCTTTGAGATATTTCCTTGCTGATTTTCAAACTCATCTATGGAATAGGGGAGGGGGTGCTACAGTGTTGGAAATGTTGAGATGTGGTTCACGACCATGCCCTGTGTTTCGATGAACAGTGAAGGTTCTCGATGAAATTTCAATTCCGCATATTGATATCGGTGCATGGGTACGTGACAACTAGAATGTAAGGAGACATGCCTAAGGAATTCTTTGGGGGTGACTCTATATTCCCATAAATAATTTGGAAGAGCTATATGTCGACTTCTCTGATTTTCTATAACAGTTTTCTTTAAAATTTTGATAAGGTTTTTATTAGTTGATTTGGCTAATCCATTACCTTGTGGATAATAATTTGCAGAATAGTGTAACGTGATTCCTTTTTCACTAGAAAATTTGGTAAGCTTAATTGATGAAAAATAAGATGCATTATCAAAGACTAGTGAAATTGGAACCCCAAACTTGGTCATGGTATTTTCTTGTAGAAATTCGATGACCTCGTCCTCGTTCACTTTGCATAATGGAATTGCTTCTACCCATATTTTGAAGTAATCAGTAGCTATGAGGATACAGTTGTGTTGTAATGAAGAATTTCGATTAATTTCTCCAATGATTTCAATACCCCATTGTTCAAATGGCTCTGAAATGATAACCGGTTGCAAAGGTCCAGCTTCTTTTGCTAGTCTTCCACCGCTTCTTTGGCATATGTCACATTTTCTTACATAAGCATGAGCATCCTTAAACAATGTGGGCTAGTAATATCCAATTCCTAGAATCTTGTGGGCAGTAGTATCTCCTGAGAAATTCCCTTCAACAGGACCATCATGCAACTCTTTGACAACTTTAGAGGTATCCTCTTGTTCGAGGCATCTCAAAAATACCCCATCATAGTTCTTCCTATAAAGAACTCCATCAATTATTTGGTAAGAGGTTGACTTTAAACAAAGCGCTCTTCTTTGTTTAGAATTCCAATGTTCTGGTAAATATCCTTGTTGTAGGTAATGTATCATATCTTTGTTCCAAGATGCAGGGGCTAGAAAGATAGGACACATATCAAGCATATGCAATTCAGATTCATTTTCCCAATCATCATCTTCAGTATTTTGTCTTTTAGCCATTAACTTGCACAACCCTTGTCATTTGATAATGTTGACTGGTTTGAATTCCAAGTCATATTCCTGTAACGCTGTCACCAAATTACCTCTTCGTTCACCCAATTCCTTTTGTGCAAAAAGGGTTCGGACAACTGGGTAAGGGACAATTACCTTGGTTCCATTTTTTAGAATGTAAGGTATGAATTCTTTCACTGCTTTAAATACTGCATATGCATGTTCGTCAATAACAGGGTAGTTCAATTCAACACCTTGTAACCTAGTGCTCATAAATGATATGGGGTACTCATCTCCCATTTCTTCTTTCTGTGTGAGCACTGCTGCGAGCGAGTTATCAGAGGAAAAAGTGTACAAAATAAAATAATTTTCAAAATTAGGGCTATTAAGAGAAGGTGTGTGACCTATTGCCTCTTTGATGTTTTTAAAAGAACCTTTCTCTGTATCAGACCATTTAAATTGTACGCTCTGCTTTACCATTTGTTGCAAAGGTTTTACTATCTGTGCAAAATCAGGGACGAACCTTAGAAAAAAATTTATAGTACCCATGAATGATTGCATACCCTTTTTGTTGTGGGGCAAGGGAATCTGAGATATGGCTTTTATTCTCTTTGGGTCTATGGAGATTCCCTTTTCAGAAATAATGTGTCCTAACAGTTTTCCCTCTAATACCGCGAAGATGCATTTCTTAGGATTTAAAGATATGTTGTATTTTCTATAGTGGTCAAAAATTTGTTTCAAATGAAACACATGATATTCTCTCTTCTTAGAAAAATATGTTACATCATCTAGGTAAACTACCACACTATGGCCAATTAAACCCCAGAAAGCTATATCCATTGCCTTTTGGAAAATAGCTCCAGCATTGATGAGACCGAAGGGCATTCTTCTGTAAGAAAAAGTTCCCCACTTTGTTTGAAATGTGGTTTTCATCCTATCTTGCTCTGCTACCAATACTTGGTTGTAGCCCAAAAACCCATCCAATAGGGAGAACAGTTCAGAACCTGAGACCATTTGTAGTATTTTTTCCATTGGTGGAACTAGGTAATTAACTTTATCTGAAGCTCGGTTCAGATTTCTGAAGTCTACACATAATCTTATTTCACCATATTTATTCCTTATTGGCACCAAATTTTCCACCCACTATGAATTCCTAACTCTGAAAATGATCTTTGGATCAAGTAAGTTTTTTACTTCATTTTGGATCAGAGGTTCCAGCTTGGGATGCATTTTTCTCAGTGGCTGATGGAATGGTTTCACAACTGCTTTAATAGGAATGATATGTTGGATGATGCGGGTATCATAGGTCTTCAAGTATTCGTATGTCCAAACAAAAACATCCTTATATTGTTGAAATAAAATGATAAATCTGCTTCTTTCTCCTAGTGAACATCATTTTCCCAAGTTCACATACTTGGGTTCAGCCTCTGTCCCAGGATTAATCAGTTCATACTACATAGATGAACTATTTGTTTTGACATTTGCAGGTTTCCTAAACCTATTGTTTATAGCAAACGACCCTTCAAGTGTTTTTACTCCTTTCGACATGAAATTTCCACTTTGAATATTAGCTTGATGCTCTTCATCATCAATCACTAAATCCTTGAAAGTTTCATCATTTGTTAGAAAATCTATGATTTGTTGATCATCATCGAATACTCTCAAATTTGTGATATTGTCTGGTATAGATGGCCTGAAAATCAATTCAATAGAGCATTTGTTATTAGTGCGTACTAACCTTGCACAAAAACAACTAGAAAATCAGATGCTGCATTTTGCAATCTAGGAATTGAATTAATATTAAAAGCATTGAAATTTTCTATAAGATCCTAGACTTCATTTTGGTAACCTTTTAAGTGCGGTGACAAACAATGAATTGTGTTTCTAACATGTCTGACAATTATCTCAGAATCACCAAAAAACTTTTAAATTTCTTACTTTAAGTTCAATGGCATTTTTCAAGCCTTGGACTAGAGCTTCATACTCAACTGTGTTATTCGTGCATTCAAACTCTAGTCGACAAGAGAGAAATTGTTTGTTCTTATTAGGATCAATCAGGACACACCCTACTCCTAATCCCTCTTGAGTTTTGGAACCATCAAAATACAACAACCAAAATATACCTTCTAAATCTACAGGATGAGTGTTACTTTTTAAGTTAGCAACTAAATTAACTATATTACAATCAATATCATCAGTCTGTGAAAAATGAAGGAGTTTGGACAGCGTGTCTGACTCATTACTGGCTTCTTCAACTAGATAATTTCCAGGTTCAAGTTCTATAAAATAATTTCCCAAGACCGAATGTGAGAAATTTACAGGTTCATTTTCCCCTTCCAATTGAGTCACATTGTATTTCATGTGTGGTTCCCGCATCACCTTGATATGATTCTGGATGTTCTTATAGGGTAACCACAAGTACCATCAATCAGTTGCAAAGTACCCATTCAGTTTTACAGACCAGTCCCTTCTCAAAATCAAACCATATGCCTCTGGTATATCTACCACCATGATGTCTATAAACTAGTAGACCCTTTCATCTGTAGATAACTGAATCAATACATTTTTCATTTCTCCTATTACCTTAACTACAGATCTGTCCAACGGAATGATCTTACAAGAGGATGGTGTGGTTTGACCATGTTGGAATATATTATATTCCTTGGAATGTAATAATGTCTTTGTATTATGTCGAAAGTTGTCTACAATCTTATGTAAAAGAGTAATACATTTAACCCATAGTTATATGGTGTTGTATTTACTTGTGTAGAGTATTTGTCTATGGTATTGTATTAAGAGATGTTATTTTGGAGAATTATATTATCTCACATGCAATATGTGAGAGTAATTCCTCCTCATCTCTTAGTATATAATAGGGTCAAGTGAGTCTCTACACATCATGTATCCATGATGTAGTAGTGGTACTATTGTGACATTGTTGTACATCATCTATATTCTTTGGGGTATTTGTGCTTTTCTCTCTTGTAATATTGGAGAAGACATTCTATAGATAATAGAAGACTACATTTTCGTGGATGTAACCCATTAGGGTGAACCATGTATATCAGTGTTCTCTTGTGCTTTTCTTTTCTTGTTCTTATCTTTTATAATATGTTGTTGGTTGCTTAGATAGGTTAACTAGTTCAGCTTGACTCTACTATTCTAACATGGTATCAAAGCGGGTTGCTATGATCTGGTACCTTCTATAGATTTCAATCAATAACGATTATCATTTGGGCATTGTCATTTTGTTGTAGATTTGCTTTCTATCTGGTAGCCATTAGGCTTCTCTTCGGATCTGGGCATATTTCTACATTTTTTTACCCTAACCCTAACTTGTTGTGTAAGATTTTTGCAGAATTTTTTCAAGGGTTTCTTGATGTTTTTTCTGTAGATCTACATGATTTTGGGGCTCTCCTCAAGGAGATATTTCTTCCGATTATAAAAATGGAAGTTATAAAAAAGGGTCATAACTTGGTCAGTTTTTACCGGTTTTTTTATTATACATGTTTTTGGAATTGGAAACGCTATTCTGGATCCACCAACGCGACCAGAACAGAGAACTGAGTATTTATGGGTTTCCTTTTGGTAATAAAAATGACAGTTATACAAAAGGGCCATAAATTGGTCATTTTTTACCGGTTTTTTTTATTATAACCTGTTTTTGGAATCGGAACAGCCATTCTGGATCCACCTACATTACCAAAACAAAAAACTGGGCATTTCTAGGCTTCCTTTCGGTAATAAAAATGACATTTATAAAAAGGGTCGTAACTTGGTCATTTCTTACCGGATTGTTTATTATAACGCATTTTTGGAATTGGAACAACCATTCTGGATCCACCTATGCGACCAGAATGGAATACTGGGGTTTTCTGGGCACATTTTTTTCACAGGGTTGTAAGTGAAAGTTTCTCATCTTTTCTTTACTGTGTTTCTAACTGTTCTTTTGCAAATTCAGATCAGTAAAGTGTAATTGTTTTCAAGTTCTTCACTGTTTTTCTGTCATTTTTCAGTATTAGGGTTTCTTATTTCTTGACAAAATTTCACTCATTATGACTTCCGAAGTAGCTTTTGTTCCTGAATTAGCTGGTTCTAACTATCTTTCCTGGAAGAGAAAGATGATTGATGTTCTCAGGAGTAAGAATCTTTGGAGGCTAGTTAATGGTGAACACAAGACACCTACTGTTGCTAATGTTTTGGCTATATGGGAAGCTAAAAGTGATCAAGCAAGGGGGCTCATTGGCCAAACTGTTGTAGATAGTCTTCAGGTAAGTATTGAGGCAGAAGAAAACCCAATTCAGATATGGAAAATTCTTTCCTATTTATTTGATAAATCTGATGCTGTTTCTACGTATTATCTTGAAAAGAAGATCTTTGACCTCGAACCTACTCACTTTGAAAGAGTTGAGTTATATCTTGCTGAATTGAAAACTTTAAATGAGAAATTAAATAGTTGTGGTAAAGATTACAAGAAAACTGACACTGCTCTTATTATTCTTGTAGAACCTAAAAAGCCATCTTGTTTTGATATGTTCATCCAAACTAGGAACAAAGCTCTAGAATTGTCTCAAAGTACTACGAAGCAAACTTTTGATTATTTTTGTAAAGGATTGATCAATGAGCAAGAAAGGTTAATTGTTTCAGGACAACTCACAGCTAATAAATCTCTAACTACGCTTAATAAGAATCATAAGGAAATTTTTAATAATGCTAAAGGTTCTAATCCTTCTAATACTAATTCTGGACATGCTTCTCATGCTTCTAATAAAAATAGTAAACAGAAGAAAGTGTATCATCCTTGCAAACATTGTGGTAGAACTAACCATCCTGAAAAGAATTGTTTTAAAGCAAAACGTTTAATGGCTAAAGATAAAAAGAAAACCTCTAATGGCTCTCAAGTAGCTTTACGTGCATCTGTTGTTTTGCCTAATAATTCTTCTTATAACATGGAATGGATAATGGATTCGGGTGCATCTAAAAATATGACTGGCGATGCTTCTTTATTTACTTCCTATGACAATCGTAAACACATATCTCAGAAAGTTTCTATAGGTGATGGTAAACAACTTTCTGTAATTGGTTCCGGTAATGTTAATGTTACTAATGGTCAATTGGAAGATGTTTTTCATGTTGAACACATGCCCATTAACTTACTTTCTATTTATCGTGCTTGTCAAAAAGGGTTTAAATTTGAAGCATGGCCTAAAAAATATGTTCTTAAAGATATCAATAAAAATTTCAAAGTAGTTTCTTCTGGTCCTGTTGATCATACTGTTGGTCTATATAAATTTGTTGGTTTTAACTCAACGAAAAGGCAACCTTTTTATTCCTATGTTTCCCACGCTGATGAACAAAGTAAATTATGTCATGAAAGATTAGGTCATTTGAATTATGGTAAAATGCAATTGCTAACTAAAATGGTACATGGCTTGCCTCATATTTCTTCTACTAACGGTGTTTGTGAAGGTTGTGTTCTTGGTAAAAATCATAGAGAAATGTTTGAGAAAGGTAAAGCTTGGCATGCTAAAGAACCTTTGCAATTAATTCATAGTGACATTTGTGGTCCTCTTGAAGTTCCCTTTTTATCTCGTACAGTCTATTTTCTTACTTTTATTGATGACTTTAGTAGAAAATCATGGGTTTATTTCTTGAAAAATAAAAGTGAAGTTTTTTCAATATTTCAAATTTTTAAATCTTTGGTTGAAATTGAGTCTGGTAAGAAAATTAAGACTTTAAGATCAGATAATGATGGGGAATTTGCTAAGAATAAATTTGAAGCATTTTTATCCAAACATGATATTCAACACCAAAAGACTATACCTTACACACCTCAACAAAATGGTGTTGCTGAAAGGAAAAACAGAAATTTAGTTGAAATGGCTAGATGTATGCTTTATTCTAAAGGATTACATAAAAAAAATTGGGCTGAAGCTATAAGTTGTGCAAACTTTATTTTAAATCGAGTTCCTACAAAATCCATTAAGCATGTTACCCCCCGAGGAAAAATGGAATGGTCGGAAACCTAATATTAGTAACTTTAAGGTGTTTGGTTGTGAATGTTGGGCTCATATTCCTGACGATAAATGGAAAAAGTTAGATCCCAAGTCTCACAAATGTATATTCATTTATTATTCTGAGGATTCTAAGGCTTACAGGTTATTTGATACCTCTACTCAGAGTGTTATCATCCGAAGGGATGTTTACTTTGCTGAAGTATCTTCACCGCCTGAGTCTGTCGAACCTCCTGTTACACTGAATATCCCATTGTCTCTTGTTACTCCTATATCGGTTTCTTCTTCCATTTTTGTGCCTGTTGTTGATCCTATTTCACCCTCTTCTTCAAGTATTCCACCTGAATGTATTGAAGCTAAAGAAATTTATGTTTCCTCTAACCTTCGTGTTTGGGCCCAAAAAACTCTTGAATCTGCAGGTAGTGAGGTCAGTAACCCTTCCGACCCTTGTAGAACTAGATCTAACTTTGCCCTTATGACCAAATTTTTGGCCACAGATGATCCTACCTCTTATTCTCAAGCTCAAGGTAAACCTCAATGGGAACAAGCTATGACTGTTGAGTATGCGTCTCTTATGAAGAACAAGACTTGGTCTCTTGTTTCTCTTCCTGTTGCTAAGAGTTTAGTTGGTTGTAAATGAGTTTATAAAATTAAGTTCACTGCATAAGGAAAAATTAAAAGTATAAAGATAGATTAGTTGCAAAAGGTTGTAATCAACTTGAAGGTATATATTATAATGAAACTTTTGCTCCTATTGCTAAAATGAATACAATAAGAACCATTATATCTATTGCTTCATCTTATAAATGGGAAATACACCAAATGGATGTTAAAAGTGCTTTTTTAAATGGTGATCTTAATGAAGAAATTTATATGCAACATCCTCCTGATTTTATTAATGTTGAATCATCAAATTTAGTATGTAAATTACAGAAGTCTTTATATGGTCTCAAACAAGCACCTAGGGCTTGGTATGATAAAATTGATGCATATTTTCTGAAGAATGATTTTAAGCGTTGTATATCTAATCCAAATATGTATGTTCAGAACTTTGGTACTAATATTCTCATTGTTGTTTTATATGTAGATGATCTAATCATCACAAGCATCCAGCTTACATTAATTCAAAATCTAAAAAGTGATCTTCACAAGCAGTTTGAAATGACTCGCCTTGGTTTATTGCATTATTTCTTGGGTCTTCAAATATGGCATATGGAAGATGGTATGTTTCTCTCTCAGCCGAAGTATGCTACATACTTGTTGACTCGTTTCCATATGAGTGACTGTAAATATGCTTCTACGCCATTTCAGTCTGGTGTAGAGTTAACTGTTGAGTGTACCACACCACTTGTTGATGCTACCCTTTATCGTCAGCTTGTAGGAAGTTTGATATATTTAACTCACAGCTGACCAGATCTCTCTTTTGTCGTCAGTTTGGTTTCTCGGTTCATGTAGCAACCTCATGAAATTCATTGGTAGGCAGCCAAGAGTATTCTAAGATATTTACAGGGGAAATTACACTATGGTGTTTTTTATTCGAGCAGCACTACAGTTTCACTCTCTCGTTACACAGATTCTGATTGGGCAGGTGACAGTTCTGATTGACGGTCCACTGCAGGTTATGTCTTTCAACTTGGTTCAGGTCTTATTTCTTGGTCGAGCAAGAAGGTGAAGACTCTTTCTTTATCTTCATGTGAAGCAGAATATAGAGCAGCCAAAGAAGCAGTTTGGTTACGGCATGTTCTTACAGAGCTTGGTATGGCTCTGAAATCGACCACTGTGTTGAAATGTGACAATCAGGGAGCAATCCGGCTTGCTTATAATCCAATATATCACTCCAAGACAAAGCATCTCGACCTTGACACTCATTACATTCATGGACTTGTGGTAGATGGTATTCTTTGTCTTCAATATTGTCCTACCGAGCAGCAGGAAGCAGATATCTTCACCAAATCCTTCACCGAGGTGAAGTTTGTGCATCTCCGTTCCTTTCTTGGAATGCGCAAAGTTGTCATCAAGGGGGAGTAGTAATAACTCCTTCCTCCCTTAGTGTTAGTATGGGCCCTTCTCCCAGCCATTATTTAGGGAGAGTGTTGGAATATATTATATTCCTTGGAAGGTAATAATGTCTTTGTATTATGTCGAAAGTTGTCTACAATCTTATGTAAAAGAGTAATACATTTAACCCATAGTTATATGGTGTTGTATTTACTTGTGTAGAGTATTTTTCCATGGTATTGTATTAAGAGATGTTATTTTGGAGAATTATATTATCCCACATGCAATATGTGAGAGTAATTCCTCCTCATCTCTTAGTATATAATAGGGTCAAGTGAGTCTCTACACATCATGTATTCTTGATGTAGTAGTGGTACTATTGTGACACTGTTGTACATCATCTATATTCTTTGGGGTATTTGGGCTTTTCTCTCTTGTAATATTGGAGAAGACATTCTGGAGATAATAGAAGACTACCTTCCCATGGATGTAACCCATTAGGGTGAACCACGTATATCGGTGTTCTCTTGTGATTTTTTTTTCATGTTCTTATCTTTTATGATATGTTGTTTGCTGCTTAGATAGGTTAACTAGTTTAGATTGACTCTACTATTCTAACATAACATTTATTTTTTTACACACCGATAGTGGCATGACATTAGATGAAGCTCCTGAATCCACCAAATAATTATGCACATTATGGTTGAAAATCTCAAAAGTCAGTAAAAAAGGCAAAGTTTGAGATTTAGACTTCCCTCCAGTGCTAGCTTCATTGATTTCTTTATCTGATTGAATTCCATCCTGAGATTTACTCAGTTTTGAATTAAAAGCTTCCAGGAGCTTCTTTCTTTGCTGAGGTAAGTTACACAATTAAAATAAAGAAACATTCGTTTTTGTTTTCTTAATGTCTTCTACTATGTCGTACCCCATGTCGTATTCTACTAGACCTTTCTTATTGCTTTCAGTTTTACTCTCCAAAACCTTAACAGTCTTACTAACTGCGGTAACTTTATCTTTTGTGGTGACCAGATCAGACTTAGGTGGTGTTTGGGTATTGCTTTTAATCTTCTTCATACTTTCTTGTATCTTCCTAATCTTAGGCAGTAATAATATTTCATCCATTATTGGTCCTTTGCTTCTACTTGTAACATTAATTGTTGAAAGTTGGATTTCTTTGGTAGGTTCCTCTTCATCTAACCTTAGCGTACGTGCACAGTCCCATAAGACCATCGTTGTTTCATGTGATTCTTCTGGTTCATTTGTTTTTTATTCTTCCACCTCACGCTCTGTTATTTGAGAATTTAATATATGATTCATAACTAGAGTCATTGAGTTGATCCATTGTGGGAAACTCTTTTCAGAATGGGGTTCTTGATGAAAAGTGCAGAAATGATCCATTCCTACCTCACTAAAATTTAAAATAGGATAACTATACACAGGTGGTTGGGATGTTCCACCTTCCTCTCTTTTCTTGAAATAAGGTTTGAACTGTTTCTTGGATGAACTATCTTCTTTATCCTTTTCTAGATCGACAATATTGTTTGACAAATTTTATGCCATCTTAACCACGTTTTCCAAATCACTTGAATGTTCCTCTTTAGGTCTGGTTAACAACAAAGATTTCCTACTGCTAAAAGTCCTTACATCTGGTTCTGCAGTGTGTTTGTTTATGCTTTTAAGTTCAGCTTCTACTTTATTTGCTTCCTCATAAGTTTCTACCAAAGAAGGCTTTACTGACCTCTTAACAAACATTGCTATGCTAAGGCAAAGTGTTGAAGTGTAGTCCTCTAGTAAAGTTTCTTCAGCAGGTTTTATTGTAGCACTTAAATTATTCAAATGGGCAACAAATCTCTGATTAAAATCTTGCACTTTTTCTTTCTTTTCCATCCTTAGAGCTAACAATTCTTTCACAAGAGTGCCAGTGGTTCGTTGACTACCAAACTTTCTGTTAGCAGTGGAATTGAACCAAAGGTTGCGGAAGGCTCGCTCCCATGTGTTATAGCCTGTTTTTGTTTCTCATTTTAAAGCATTTGCTTGTTTTTAAAGTATGGTCTTTCTTTTATTTTAAAGTTGTGACTTTAGTTTCTTTTAAATTTTTCTTGATTTCAGGCTTATACTTATAATCGATTTAATAGGTTTTCTTTCAATTTTGGTTTTACTTAGTGAATTTCATTGTTTTTAGGGGCTTGTAGAATGTATATATGACTTAAAGGTTCTAAAAATATCATAAAGTTTTATTCAAAACTATTAACTAAAGTTTAATCCTTTGTTGTGAGTTTTGATTTAAAAATTGTTAAAACAGATATTCTTGTAGCGCAAGCTCAGAAAAGGTAAACAAGGGCGCTACAAGAAAATCGTGCTATCTGAAAAATCATGATTTTGGTTCATAATTTTAAAAATTTGCGCATAAGAGAAGTCTTTCACACCTTTCGACGAGTTTGATACGTGTTTCAGCCACAATAATCACTGTGACAAGTGTTGTGAGATTAGGCAAAGAATCATTTGGGTGAGTTGCGGTTGTCCAAAAGTTAGAAGATACAGAATAGTGGAATGATAATGATTATGCACAATGAGGAAAATTCGCCATCAGCTATACATTTCCTAAATGCATGAAGATCATAGAAGCCGTTGGAAGACCTGGAAGTTTGTGATTGAAGACTGAAGAAGGTCATCTATTTAGGGTTTGCAGGGTAACTGTTTAGCACTGTCGTGGCAGACAGAGATAGACTTAAGAAGGAAATTGGACACCTGGGAAGACAGGAAAGCAGATTTCTAGCAACCGAATCCATTATTCAGACGGGTATGAAGTGAATTATTGACATGTTCCATGAGTTCGGGTTCACATTGACAGAGGATTAGTTATTGAGATTAACTAAGAATGCCAGTTCATAAACTCAATTTTTTCTCAATGTCAAATCTTTTCTCTCAGTAGGGTCGAAATACTTATCAGTTTGAGAAGTGAAATTCATGTCAAGGGTTTAATTTTCTCAGCATATGATTGACTGTTAAATTTGAAAATATTCGAATAGTGTTAAACTCTTTACTGAAGGAAGCACATTTAAGATCAATCATCCAGAATGAAGAGGAGTGGGAAAACAAACAGAGATGAACCATCAAATATGTCTTGGGTTCAAGCTTTCCCTGACTGTGCAAGGTTATTTTCAGAGGCAAGATGGCTAAACTATTTTGAGAAGATTGATGGAAATCACACAGAAGTTTCATATAAGTTTGATCAGGGATTGGACAATGACATAGTTACTTTTGACACCCTAAATATTGAGCTGACTAGAGATCTAATAGCAGAGGATACAGGCATTCCTGATGAAGGTGAATATTGGTTCAAGAAGGTACCTTTTAACTTCAATTCATAGAATTAATTTCTTCCAAATGTTGTTGCAGACTGGGGTAAAAGAGTGCATATACAGAATTTCAAACCAGAGTGGAGAGAACCAATTAAAATTCTGCAAAGCTATGTAACTTGTGAAGGAAGATAGGCATTTGTATTTAAATATCATTTCAGGTTTCTGCGGCATCTAAATCATGAAGTAAAGATGAACCTTTCTTTCTTTTTCCTAAAGAGTTTGCAAAAGATGTCCCACAGAGTAAAAGAGCATCAAGATCATACTCAATAGTCCATATATCATGGTATGATAAAGTTAATCATAAGTACAGTGCTCCAAAATAAGGAAAAGACCTAGGACTATTTTCTATTCTAGTTTGGGTTTCAATATGAGAAAGAAGACCAATCAAGGAAAATACAACTGAACAAAAGGACAGAATTTAGTTAAGAAATTGAAGAAAAAGGTCATAATTGAGATAGCAGAAGATACTGTGCAAGGAAAGTATGTGACACAAAGGGATGAAAATGCTGAAAATGAACAGTAGAATAAATTTGATGAAGATGAAATATCAAAGGGTCAAATGTAGGATTTAGATCATGTAGAAGATAGCCTTCATGAAAAAGTAAATCAGGGAGTAGATGAAAGTTTGTTAGAACAGGAACAAGTCCCTACAAGAGTACAGCCACAAGGTAAGAAAATCCCATTAATTGATGAAGCTAGGGCTGACAGTATACAATATTTATAGGAACAGTCTAAAGAAAAGTTGATTTCACAAGGAATCAAAAGAAAGGTGTTTCAGCTAACATCCATAAAACACCAAGGAAAAAATTTGAGCATGCTAGGAGAGATTGGGGTAGGTTGGAGACCTAAGACCAGACCCACGAATAAACTTAGATTGAACATGAAAAAGTTGTTAAACCCTAAGTTAGCTCATAAGAAAATCACAGTGATAGAAGACTCTTCATCCCAAGAAGAGTTAGAAGAGGATGAAGGCTTGGATGTAAAAGAGATGAAAGGAAATAAACAGGTTACTTTAAAGGATAAGTTAGCCTTAACTAAAACTAAAATCTCAAAGCTATTAAAAGAGGTTCGAAAGAAAGTAACTTTAGACCATCATCAGGATGATTTAATGAAGCGGCACTCAGTGATGACAACTTTTTGTGCAGAGGAAGAAAAGATTGCAGAACCATCAACTAAATGCAGTTTTGAAGTTAATGAGTCTCCAGGGGCTCCTGTAACTATGACAAAGCAACAAGAGGAGGATGAGGAGATCTTTAAGAAATTGAAGATTCCTTGGATGCCAAAAGGAATGCATTCAGCCTCAGAAGGACAATGTATTGATTCAGAGAATGAGAACTTACAGAGAAGCATCAAACAGTATAAGTATCAGATAGAATACCTGCATGAAACAAATGAGGGGTTAGTAGTTGCTAACAGAATATTAAGAGAGGATTTAGAGTAGGTCAATAGACATTAGCAAGAGTTAATTGCAGTCTCCAAAGAAGCTTTGAAGAGGAAAAGATAGACACAAAGTTAGTGTGCAGAATTGAAGCAAACTGTTCAAGACATAACACAGCAAAATCAGGAGCTTTCAAAAAGAGTCGAAGACGTAGAAGCTGACCATTAGAAAACAAGGAGAAAGACTCAAGCATTGGAAGGGGTAGCTCTTTTGGCAGAGGCTGCTTAAGATTTGTAAAATGCTTTAAATGATAGGTGTTATTAGTTAATTTTTGTAAAGAAGTTAGTTTAGTATGAATGACTTTATTTTGTTAAGTAATTCAGTGGTATGACCTAAAAAACAGTTTTTTAGTTATGTAACTATTTTTGGTAACTAAGATAAAAGTAAGACTGTATAATGATAGGGGGTTCGAATTTTGGTACAAGGAGAGGCTTTTAGCTACTATACAGAGCTAAGTTTCAGAAACTCTTATGTATTTTGAATTACTGATTATGGTATATATGCAAACTATAAGCCCTATTTATCTTATATGTTGGTTTCATTTCTGATTAGTTTAATCACTCAGTTTATAAATTCAATTCTTGTTTAATGTTATTTCTCATGAAATGCTTGTGAGTTGTGGATGAAATTTAGTAATGTGTTTATGTTGTTCTGGTTTATGCTTAATATATGATACATCTCAGTATTTCATTGTTGCATGATTTAGTGTTTGTCTTAGCCTTATGAATTTTTACCCTCTTGTTTACAAACTGCACAACCAAAAACCTAAAAAATTTGTTTTACTTATTTTATTTATTGAGATTGTGTTGGCTTGTTCTTTAGTAGTCTGAGAACAATTTATGGCACCAACATCTTTGGCATCGTTGCTAGAAACGAAGCTGAAGCATACTTTCCCTCGGTTATTCATCATTCAACTGGTTTTGAGAGGTGGACTTAAACCAGCAAATTTTTAAGACTACATTTCACCAAATAGTTCGCAGTGGCTACTAAAGGAGTTGGAACAAGAAGTAGACCTAGTTCACCTTTACACTTAGGTGTCTCAAATCTAGAAAAAATTCTGAAAACAGCTAGGAAGATCAAAAGGTCTCAGTCATCTCCAGCCTTATGCAACCCTGACCAAATAGACTTATTGTCACCCTTTTCTATTTCAAAGGAAGAGGAACAAGATTCATCTTGGTTGAAACCTACAATCCCTGTTAGCAATTTTCAAATTTTTACTAATCCTCAGTCTTTCAAGAAAGAAAAAGCCTTATCTCCTGGAAAATCCCCTTTATTTCACCTTAAAGTTAGTAAAAGTCCTTTTCAACCAAGTTCCAGTCAAGTTTTTCCTTCATCTAAACCAGTTAGTTTAAAAATGGTAGCCCAACATCAACCATTAGATATGATGGATCGAATGGTAGCAGCTAGGTATGCACCTTTAGTTTTACCTCTGCCCTAAAATGCTCTTCCTGGTGGAGATTACCAAAAGTACTTACCTAGGTTTAACGGACAAGGTGAGACAACAGCTGAGGAGCGTTGGGATGCATTTCTCAGCTATGCAGATAATCAGAATGTTGAGGCAAAAGATGTGTGGATGAGGATGTTCGTACAGAGTCTGGATGGAGAGGTCAGAAGATGGTTCAGAGAGTTACCAGCAAACTCTATTACTTTAATAGAAGAGCTTCAGGATGTTTTCATGAGATAGTGGGGTGATACTAAGGATCACACATATTACATTACAGAGTTTGGAGCCCTAAGAAGGAAGAAAGATGAAACAATAGCTAATTTCTCTAAGAGGTTCAGTAAAATGTATGGTAGAATTTCTGTAGATATTAAACCTTCTGAAACTTCTACGAAACTCACTTATGCTAATGCTTTTGACCATGATTTTTCCTTACTCTTGATAGAAAGAAGACCTGTTACTTTACTTAATATGCAAGAAGCAGCATTAGAAGTGGAATTTAATATTCTTGCTTCTAACAGACTAAAGGGAAACTCAGCTCAACAAGTTTATGATAGGAAGGGTAAGAAGGAGGCAGCTCCAGTAGTTTCAACATCACAATCTGTAGATGGAAAAATTTATGAGATGACAATATTAGTGAAAATACTAACAGCAAAACTAAACAAATTGGAATTAGAAAAAAATTCCAATAGGCCTGTTCAAGAGGGGGACAGAAACCCTAATAATCCAAATCAGTTTAGAAGACAGTTTGCACCTTGTTTTATTCCCAGAGAGAGAAGAAATAATGACATACAATGAGAGATGAGAGAAGCTGAAGATCAAAAGGTGCCACCCCCACTTCAAAACAATGTCACTGATGAAGGATAAATAGAAGAGGAAGAGCTATTTGAGGATCCAGATCAAGACAAGAATTATTTTGGAGAACAGTTGACTAAAGGTTTTGTAACCGAGGAAGATTTTTTTAATTTTAAATATTATGATGTAGATGTTTTTCAAACAAAAAATGATTTAAACCTCGAAGTAACTTCTGATATATATCAGTCTGATCCAAAGAAAACCATAAATTTAAGATCAAGGCCAAAACAGGTGGTTCAAAACCCTAAAAAGAAGGCAATTCTTCCTCCTAAACAGCAATCTGATCCAGCATTAGGGAAAAGACAGAATCAGGATAAACCAGAGAAGGTTATTAAATTTGAAGAAGTGAATAGAAACATGCAGAATTTTAATCTCGAAAATGAATTGTGCAAAATTAAAATTCGCATGCCTTCACTGAATTGATAAAAAATCCTTCTTACAAAAATTCAGTTTTGAAAATGATAGGTTCAGCAAGAAGTCAAGTACCCTCTGACACAGTAAATTTACAAGAGGAAAATCCCAAATTTTTTATTGGATCAGCTTTAGCAGAGAAAAATGAAAATGATGCAAGTGCATCCCCACCTTTTTAAATCACATTTAACCATTCATGAGCAGATGATACATAATTGCCTTTTGGATTCAGGAGCATCTCATAATCTAATGCAAAAAGCAGTCATGGAAGCTTTAGGTTTGAGCATAACAAAACCTTATCATGATTTGTATGCTTTCGATTCTAGAGCTATAAAATGTTTAGGAGTGATAAATGACATGGTGGTTAGCTTAGCTCAGCTATCAATGAAAAGTGTTATTATGGATGTAGTAGTGGTGGATATCACACCTAAATTTGGAATGCTCCTTTCTATATCTTGGGATAAGAAAGTAGGTGGAACTTTACAGATGGACTTAACATATGCAACCATCCTGTCTTTGGAGGTGAGAATAGAAGGTTGTATAGAGAGTTACAATTTGCTTACATTTGACTGATGACAGGAATCCTACAAATCATCCATTATATGCAGTTGAAAATGATTTGGGTACTTGTATGTTGCACTTTAGTGATGATAATGATGTTGCTGGTATGTTACATGTTGAAAAAGAAAAGTCAGTTAAATGTACTAGGGAACATGAGGATGAACTTTGACAAATGTATTTTGATGGATCATCATCTAAAGAAGGTGTTGGATCAGGAGTTGTCCTGATATCTCTTGGTGGTGAAGCGGTAAGATTAATGTATAAGTTAGAATTTATTACCACTAACAATACACCAGAGTATGAGGCTCTGTTGTTAGGTTTGAGAGATGCAAAATATTTAGGTATTCAGCAAATCTATGTTTATGGCGACTCCGAGTTGGTTGTTCAGCAAGTAAGGAATAACTATCAAGTAAAGCAAGATTTGTTGAAAGTGTACAGGAAAAAAGTATGGGATATGATAGACAAAGTTCTTTGTGGATTTTAGTATTTCTTATATTCCTAGGGATCATAACCAAATTGTTGATTCTCTTGCCCTAGCAGCTACACATTTCAGGATTCCTAAAACAACTCAGCTAAAATATCCTATTGAAGTCAGGTACAGACCTTCTATGCCTGATAATATAAAGCAATGGAGAGTTTTTGAGGATGATTTAGAGATTAAAAGGTTTTTAGAGTTGATTGGTGAGTTCTCTAATTCCTTAATTGACCAAGAACAGGATGATGAAATTGAATATGCTGAGTGTGTTGCAAAAAATGAAATTGCAGGTCACAAAATCATTGAGATGAAAAGTAATTTTATTCCTAAGGGTTTGGTGCCTTTAGAGAGGATTTTTTCAAAGGATGATACCCCTTTAAAACCAGCTATGCAGTCTTCAGAAGAAAATGTAATGGATTTTAATATTGGCACCAAGGACCACCCCAGGATAGTGAAGATCTCAAAGGCACTTACAACAGAGCAAAGAAACAGGTACATCAAGTTATTAAAAGAATATGTTGATATTTTTGCTTGGTCATACGAGCATTTGAAGACTTATGATACTAGTATTATACAGCATAAAGTACCTTTGAAACCAAATGTCAAACCATTCAGACATAAATTAAGGAGAATCAATCCTGCTTTATTCCCCATTATAGAAAGTGAGGTAAAAAAATTGTTGGATGCTAAGATTATTGTTCCTCTTCGATATTCTTCATGGGTAGCAAATCTAGTACCTGTCAGAAAAAAGAATGGTGAAATAATATTGTGTGTTGACTTTCGTAATTTGAATAGGTCTTCACTTAACGATAACTATCATTTACCAAAGATTGAACAAATATTGCAGAAGGTGGTGGGTGCACAAAGGATGTCAATGGTAGATGGTTTTTCAGGGTATAACCAAATTGCAATGCACCCTGATGACAGTGAAAAGACAGCCTTTACTACCCCTTGGGGTACTTTTATGTATGACAAAATGCCATTCAGATTAATGAATGCTGGAGCTACCTTTCAAAGAGCTATGGACATAGATTTTGTTGGAGAGAGGGATAAGTTTGTGGTGATCTATTTAGATGACATAACCATTTTCTCACAGTCTTATGATGAGCACTTAAAACACCTAAAACAAACTTTTTTGAAATGCAGAAAATATGGACTGTCTCTCAATCCCAAAAAAGTCACATTTTGCTGTACATGAGGGTAAGTTGTTGGGTCATTTGGTTTCAGCTGATGGCATAAGGATAGATCCAGAAAAGGGTAAAAGCTATTCTGAAAATTAATTTACCAAGAAGTAAGAAGGATGTGCAATCTTTTATTGGAAAAATAAATTTTCAGCGTTGGTTCATACCAAATTTTGCTGAAACCATTAAATAAATTACAACCATGTTGAAAAAATATCAGGAAGTGAAGTGGATTGCCGAAGATAAGAATTCATTTGAGAAGATTAAGATAGCTCTTACAGAAGCACCAGTGCTAGTAAGTCCTGATTTTTCAAAGGAATTTTTTACTTTTTCTTTTGCATCAGAGGATACTTTAGCGGTTGTTTTGTTACAGAAGAATAATGATGGACATGAATAGCCAATTGCATTTTTTAGCAAGACTCTTAGAGACTCAGAGTTAAAGTACGGCGCTTTGGAGAAACAAGCTTATTCATTGGTAAAAGCATTAAAGTTTTTTAGAATTTATGTTCTACATTCTAAAGTCATTGCTTATGTTCCTAATGATGCCATTAAGGAGTATTAACTCAACCTGATAGTGAAGGAAAAATGGGGAAATGGATTGCAAAGACAATGGAATATGACATGGACATTAATCCTACAAAACTAGTGAAGGGACAGGGTTTGGCTAAATTGTTAGATGATTCAAATTGTCAAGATTTAGGTCTTCATCTGATGGCAGAACAACCTATACAAGAAGAATTGCAAGCAGAGCAAGAGAAGCAAAGAATTATGGAGCAGTATGCAAAATCCACATGGTATGTAGACATTGTACACTTTCTTTTGTATTTACAATGTCCAGAACATTTAGATAAGAAGGCTGCTAGGTCATTGAAGTTGAGAACTACTAAATATTGTTTGATAGAACAACAACTATTTTGGAAAGATCCAGTGGGCATTATGCTTAGATGTTTGGACAAGCCAGAAATTGAAGAGGTAATATCTGAATCACATGAAGGTGCCTGTGGGGGACATAAGTATTGGAAGGCAACAGCTTATAAAATCTTGAGAGTCGGATACTATTGGCCTTCTTTATTCTCTGATGCATACCAGTGGGTAAGAGCTTGTATTCCATGTCAAAAGTTTGCTGGTAAGTAAAAGTTAGTGGCTTTACCATTGAATTCTATTGCAGTGAATGCTCATTTTCAGCAGTGGGGTTTGGACTTCATAGGGGAGATAAATACTTCTTCTTCAGGGAAACATAAATGGATTTTGACAGCTACAGATTTCTTCACTAAATGGGTAGAAGCTATCCCCACAAGAAATGCAACAGACAAAGTAACCATTGATTTTATTCAGGAAAATATTCTTAGTAGATTTGGGTGTCCCAAGAAGTTATTGACTGATAATGCTCAATCTTTTAAGTCCAAATATATGGTGACATTTTGTGAAAAGAATGGGATTGTTTTGAAACACTCAACACCTTAATACCCTCAGGGTAATGGGTTAGCTAAGTCAACCAATAAGAGCATTATTCAGAGTATCAAAAAGTTGTTGAATCAGAATAAAAGGTCATGGGACTCAATGTTAAAATATGCACTGTGGGCGGACATGGTAACAATTAAAAAGGAAATTGGAACTTCTCCTTTTCAGCTGGTATATGGCACTAATGTAGTGTTTCCTGTTCAACTTGGTATTCCAGTGATGAAATTTCTTCAAGATAGTCAAGAAGAACCCAATGATATTTAAAGAAGAATTTATGCACTGTTCGAATTACAGTAGGAGTGTGAATCAGTAGAAGAAAAGGCTCATATGTACAGAACAAAGATCAAAGAAACGTTTGATAGAAAGATCAAACAGAACACCTTTTTTAATGGAGATATGGTTTTGAGATGGGATGCTAGAAAGGAGCAAAAAGGAAAAAATGGTAAGTTTGATAATTTATGGTTTGGTCCTTTCATAGTATCAAATATTATGGAGAATAATACTTTTGTGTTACAAACCTTGGATGGTGAGGAATTGTCTAATCCAGTTAATGGACATTTCCTCAAACATTGTTATAGTTTTTAAGGAAAGAGATTGGATCTTCATTGTACATACTGGTGTGAAGATTAGAATAAAGAATCCATGGCCCAATGGATATTTTGCAGAGTAGCAGGAAGTTCCAGTTATAACACAGAAGGCACTGATCTATAGGTTCTTGAAGCCTCACAAGGAGGACTTCATCCTGCGGCAAGATCCAAATGTTATAGCCTGTTTTTGTTTCTCATTTTAAAGAATTTGCTTATTTCTAAAGTATGGTCTTTCTTTTATTTTAAAGTTTTGACTTTATTTTCTTTTAAATTTTTCTTGATTTTAGGCTTATACTTATAATCGATTTAATAGGTTTTCTTTCAATTTTGGTTTTACTTAGTGAATTTCATTGTTTTTAGGGGCTTGTAGAATATATATATGACTTAAAGTTTCTAAAAATATCATAAAGTTTTATTCAAAACTATTAACTAAAGTTTAATCCTTTGTTGTGAGTTTTGATTTAAAAATTGTTAAAGCAGATATTCTTGTAGCGCAAGCTCAAAAAAGGTAAAGAAGGGTGCTACAAGAAAATCGTGCTATCTGAAAAATCATGATTTTGGCTCGTAATTTTCAAAATTCACGCATAAGAGAAGTCTTTCACACATGTCGACAAGTTTGATACATGTTTCAACCATAATAATCATTGTGACAAGTGTTGTGAGATCAGCCAAAGAATCATTTGGGTGAGTTGCGGCTGTCCGGAGGTTAGAAGATACATAATAGAGGAATGATAATGATTATGCACGATGAGGAAAATTCGCCATCAGCTACACATTTCCTGAATGCATGAAGATCATAGAAACCGTTGGAATACCTGGCAGTTTGTGATTGAAGATTGAAGAAGGTCGGCTATTTAGGGTTTGCAAGGTAACTGTTTAGCACTGTCATGGCAGCCAGAGATAAACTTAAGAAGGAAATTGGACACCTGGGAAGATAGGAAAGCAAATTTCTAGCAACCGAATCCATTATTCAGACAGGTATGAAGCAAATTATTGACATGTTCCATGAGTTCGGGTTCACATTGACAGAGTATTAGTTATTGATATTAACTAAGAATGCCCGTTCATAAACTCAATTTTTGCTCAATGTCAAATCTTTTATGTCAGTAGGGTCGAAATACTTATCAGTTTGAGAAGTGAAATTCATGTCAAGGGTTTAATTTTCTTAGCATATGATTGACTGCTAAATTTGCAAATATTCGTATAGTGTTAAACTCTTTACTAAAGGAAGCACATTTAAGATCAATCATCCAGAATGAAGAGGAGTGGGAAAACAAATAGAGCTGAACCCTCAGATATGTCTTGGCTTCAAGCTTTCTCTGACTGTGCAAGGTTATTTTCAGAGGCAGGATGGCTAAACTATTTTGAGAAGATTGATGGACATCACACATAAGGTTCATATAAGTTTGCTCAGGGATTGGATAATGACATAGTTACTTTTGACACCCTAAAGATTGAGCTGACTAGCAGAGGCTACAGGCGTTCTCAATGAAGGTGAATATTGGTTCAAGAAGGTACCTTTTACCTATAATTCACATAATTACTTGCTTCCAAATGTTGTTGCAGACTGGGGTAAAGGAGTGCATGTGACAGAAGTTCAAACCAAAGTGGAGAGAACCAATTAAAATTTTGCAAAGCTATGTAACTTGTGAAGGAAGATATGCATTTGTATTTAAATATCATTTCAGGTTTCTGCAGCATCTAAATCATGAAGCAAAGATGAACCTTCCTTTATTTTTCCTAAAGAGTTTGCAAAAGATGTCCAGCAGATTAAAAGAGCATCAAGATCATACTCAACAGTCCATATTTCATCATGGTATGATAAAGTTAATCATAAGTACAGTGCTCCAAAAGAAGGAAAAGACCTAGGACTATTTTCTATTCTAGTCTAGGTTTCAATCTGAGAAAGAATACCAGTCAAAGAAAATACAGCTGAACAAAGGACAGAATTTAGTTAAGAAATTGAAGAAAAAGGTCATAGTCGAGATAGAAGAAGATAGTGTGTAAGGAAAGTATGTGACACAAAGGGATGAAAATGCTGAAAATGACCAGCAGAATAAAGTTGATGAAGACGAAATATCAAAGGGTCAAATGTAGGATTTAGATCATGTAGAAGATAGCCTTCATGAAAAAGTAAATCAGGAAGTAGATGAAAGTTTGTTAGAAATGGAACAAGTCCCTACAGGAGTACAGTCAGAAGGTAAAAAAATCCCATTGATTGATGAAGCTAGGGCTGACAGTGTACAAGATTCACAGGAACAGTCTGAAGAAAAGTTGATGTCACAAGGAATCAAAAGAAAGGTGTTTCAACTAGCATCCATAAAACACCAAGGACAAACTTTGAGCATGCTGGGAGAGATTGGGGTAGGTTGGAGAACTAAGACCAGACCCAAGAATAAACTAAGATTGAACATGAAAAAGTTGTTAAACCCTAAGTTAGCTCATA
Source organism: Pseudotsuga menziesii (assembly GCA_001517045.1). Classification (NCBI taxonomy): domain Eukaryota; kingdom Viridiplantae; phylum Streptophyta; class Pinopsida; order Pinales; family Pinaceae; genus Pseudotsuga; species Pseudotsuga menziesii. The sequence goes on from LPNX010275968.1 coordinate 42,941, forward strand.
AGAAAATCACAGTGATAGAAGACTCTTCATCCCAAGAAGAGTTAGAAGAGGATGAAGGCTTGGATGTAAAAGAGATGAAAGGGAAGAAACGGGTTACTTTAAAGGATAAGTTAGCCTTAACTAAAACTAAAATCTTAGAGCTATTAAAAGAGGTTCGAAAGAAAGTAACTTTATACCATCATCAGGATGATTTAATGAAGCAGCACTCAGTCATGACAACTTTTTGTGCAGAGGAAGAAAAGATTGTAGAACAATTAGCTCAATGCAGTTTTGAAGTTAATGAGTCTCCAGGGGATCTGGTAACTATGACAGAGCAGCAAGAGGAGGATGAGGATATCTTTAAGAAATTGAAGATTCCTTGGATGCTAGAAGGAATGCATTCAACCTTAGAAGGACAATGTATTGATTCAGAGAATGAGAACTTACAGAGAAGCATCAAACAATATAAGTATCAGATAGAATACCTGCATGAAACAAATGATGGGTTAGTAGTTGATAACAGAAGATTAAGAGAGGATTTAGAGGAGGTAAATAGCCATTACCAAGAGTTAATTTCAGTCTCCAAGGAAGATTTGAAGAGGAAAAGACAGACACAAAGTTTGTGTGCAGAATTGAAGCAAATTGTTCAAGACATAACATAGCAAAATCATGAGCTTTCAAAAAGAGTCGAAGACCTAGAAGTTGACCATCAAAAAACAAGGAGAAAGACTCAAGCATTGGAAGGTATGGCTCTTTTGGAAGAGGTTGCTAATGATTTGTAAAATGCTTTAAATGATAGGTGTTATTAATTAATTTTTGTAAAGAAGTTAGTTTAGTATGAATGACTTTATTTTGTTAAGTAATTCGGTGGTATGACCTAAAAAACAATTTTTCAGTTATGTAATTGTTTTTGGTAACTAAGATAAAAGTAAGACTGTAGAATGATAGGGGGTTCGAATTTTGGTACAAGGGGAGGCTTTTAGTTACTATACAGAGCTAAGTTTTAGAAACTCTTATGTATTTTGAATTACTGATTATGGTATATATGCAAACTATAAGCCCTATTTATCTTATCTGCTGGTTTCATTTCTGATCAGTTTAATCACTCAGTTTATAAATTCAATTCTTGTTTAATGTTATTTCTCATGAAATGCTTGTGAGCTGTGGATGAAATTCAGTAATGTGTTTATGTCGTTCTGGTTTATACTTCATATATGATACATCTCATTATTTCATTGTTGCATGATTTAGTGTTTGTCTTAGCCTTATGAATTTTTACCCTCTTGTTTACAAACTGCACAGCCAAAAACCTAAAAAACTTGTTTTACTTATCTTATTTATTGAGATTTTGTTAGATTTTTCTTTAGTACTCTGAGAACAATTTCTGGCTCTAACACCAGGTAACAGCAAAACCGCTTTAGACTACGCCTCTGGCCCGACGCAGTCAGAGAGGGATCTCTCACTTAATTTCCATATTTACTTCACGTAATATATTCGATTGAGAATGGTGAGGAGGCCAAACTCCTAAATAGGGCAGGTGTGTTAATGTAAGATGCAGGCGGGACTATCAGAGGAAGGAACCATTAGGAAATGGAGTCGAAGGTCCGGGTAGGGAACATATTGCAGGAGGTAAAGAATGGCGTAAATTTACAAACAAAGGTAAGATAGTCGTCGATCTTGCAATCAAGAGATATTTAGCAGGTGATTAGTAGATGAGAGGGAACAGTCCATCACGCAGAGCATCTACAGGATGAATTCTGCGTAACTTTAGAAGAAAACTTAAATGAATATCTGAAACAACAAATGGAGCATAGCATGTATGAATTCCAAACTATTATACACTCATTTCAGACATGAAAGAAATTAACAAACTAGAATGAAAATAGGATGAACATTTCATGTAAAGAAATTACATATTGAAAGAAACAACGACACAAGAATCTCTGCCTTGAAAGACAATCCTTCCTCTACAAATTTATTCATAACACAGAAACCAGGGACTAATTACAATGGAGAGCCTCATCCCTTGAAAGTTTCCTAACCAACCCCTATCTCCCTCTATCGAGAGTGTATTTATACTATTTCAGCACTGAGACTATTCTCCGAAACAAACCTAAAAACGGTTTCCAATCACAATCAGACACTAACAGTTCAAAGAGTGGAACTATCACCATGATTTACAAATATTAATAAACATTATGGAGAAAGTGGTTGCACTCGGCATGGGTGACAGCCTGACATGCTCGGCTACTGTTATGGATTCTGAGTACGATGCCTTTCCATTTTTCTCAAGTGAGTCACCATTTATTGGTTTTTGGGCCTCTTAGTCGACCTGATGAGTCAGCATAGTTCCCTATGTGAAGATTTGATTTGCCAGTTAGTTTCCTCACTTCTGCATGCCAAATTACACAGAGGCCTCCTGTCTTTAGGTGATACGGGTTTGCCACAAGGATGAATTCACCTATACGCATGCTACAAATGTTGTATGGGGGATCAATTAATCTGCCGAGAGGAATATCGTGTGTGGAAACGTCTCTTCTATTGTCAGCTCTGCGCTGGATGTGATACCTATAGCCTTGAGGCCTTTTCAGCCCTCCGATTTGGGGGTCTTTCACATATTCTGTCCACATTTCCTTACCTTCCACCACCAATTCCTCTTTCCTGGATCCAGCGAGCAGCTTTAAACCGTGGTGTGTTCTTACCCGTTGATCGAGATCAACCTTCCCATGCAACCATCGATCTGAGTGGGTCCTACCACCTTCTTGTGAATCAGGACCCTGACGTTGTCCGTGCTATTTCGGATCACGAAAAGAGCCACATCCATAGATCTACCTCAGCTTTTGTCATGACCGTTGATTCTTTGCATCCGGTACCACTTTTGCATGATTTGGAATCACGACTTTATCTACACAAGTTTGGCTTGCGAAATTAGCTGGGTCCGTAGATCTGATTATGCTCTCATCTCCACCATTAGATATTTCTACCCTTTAACCTGTTTTGCGATTTGGGAAAGTTCCTTCTACCGAGCATGTTTGCCCCATGAAACCGTCTCACACCATCGATCGAGCTTCACCTGGATCTCGGCCTTTCATTAATTGTCTCCTTTAACATGCTTCGCAAATACCCAACTTAGGTATTCCCTCACATCTTTCAGCCTGTGGGACCACACTCCCTCGTCGATCTTCTTCGTTGTGCTTTTGGATCGTTGATCTACGATGCCTCTTTCTAGGTCTTTGGTAGCCCTTATATCTAACCTACTCATCAGAATGGCCAGAACTCACATCTGACCTACTCGTCAGAAAGGCACAACACTTACATCTGACCTACTCGTCAGAAAGGCATGCACTCACATCTGATCTTGTAGAAACCAATCCTATAGTCACATCAGAATGGCCCCCAGTCCCAAACTGAGCTACCTGGTAACTGACCAGGTGCCTCCATTCTCCCAGAGAATGGCAGTAGCCCTTACATCTGACCTACTTGTCAGAATGGCCAGCACTCACATCTGACATGGAAGGAAGAAATCCTCTGACCATGACAGAATGGAAACAACCCTTATATCTGATCAAGTGGGAAAACATCCCTCAATCACATCAGGATGTCCATGTGCTCACATCTGATCATGTAAGACTACATCTTACAATCGTCTCAGAAAGGCCCTCAGTCCTAGACCAAGTATTCCTGGTAACTCACTAAGCAGCTCCATTCCCATAATGGCAATAGCCCTTATATCTAATCATGTAGGAACCAATCCTACAGTCATATCAGAATGGCTTAGCACTCATATCTGACATGGAAGGAACCAATCCTCTCACCATGACAGAATGGCTCAGCCCTTACATCTGACCTACTCGTCAGAATGGCTTCCGGACTCATCACTTCCCCTTGGAAGAGACCTCAATCTGGAGAACACCAAGCTTCTCCCTGAAGTACTCAAACTTCACTCTGGCCAATGGCTTCATCAACACATCAACTTGATGATCGTCCGTCGCAACATACTGGAGCTTCACTGCTCCCCTCTGCACCATATCCTTGATATATTGATACTTGATCTTGATATGCTTTGACTTGTCATGGAACACTGGATTCTCTGACAACTTCACACAACTCTTGTTGTCACAATGTATACAAGTAGCATCCATCTGGAGATCAAACAAATCAGATGGTAGCTTCCTCAGCCATACTGCCTCACAACTAGCTGAACAAGCTGCGACATACTCTGCTTCAGCTGTACTCAGTGCCACACAGGATTTCTTCCTGCTAAACCAAGAGATTGTACCTGATCCCATACTGAAACAATATCCTGAAGTGCTCTCCCTATCGATGGAATTGCCTGTCCAATCTGAATCAACATAACCCTCTAGGTTAATCTTCTGATTTGCCTCATACTTGAGCCCATAATCAATTGTACCCCTTAGGTACCTCAGAATATGCTTTGCAGCAGTCAAGTGAACATGTCTTGGATCTGTCAGGAACTAGCTCAAGGTGTTTACAGCAAAGCAAATATCTGGTCTCGTGTTCGTCAGGTACATCAAGGACCCAATCATTTGACGATACATTGTGGCATCAACCGCTTCCGATGAAGCATCACTCAATAGCTTCAGATTCGATGCCATAGGTGTGGCCATAGCCTTACAGTCCATCATCCCAAACCTCTTCAGGATCTCTACTACATACTTCCCTTGTCCAAGGGAGATTCCATCCGCACTCTGCCACACCTCCATACCTAGAAAATAATGCATCATACCCAAGTCCTTCATTTCAAACTCGGCAGCAAGCTTTCTCTTCATATCAGCAATCAACCCATCCATACCTATCACAAACATATCATCTACATACAGTAGGAGCATCACTGGGTTGCCATCTTCAACCTTGTAGTAAAGCTTGGAATCTGATTACTCTTGGTAAAGCCCAAACTAGATAGAAAGCTATCAATTATGTCGTACCATGTCCTGGGTGCCTGTTTCAAACCGTACAGGGCTTTCTTCAATCTGCACACATGATATTCCCTATCATGTGTCTCGAAACCGAGTGGCTGCTCTACATACACTTCCTCTTCCACTACACCATTCAAGAAAACAGTCTTGACATCCATTGGGTGTATCTTCCATTTCATCACTGCAGCTAGAGAAAGTACTGATCTGATGGAAGTGTATCTGGCTACAGGTGCAAAGGTTTCTTCATAGTCTATTCCTTCTTTCTAGGAGAAACCCCGAGCAACAAATCTTGCCTTATATTTCTCTATGCTACCGTCTGCAGCATGCTTGATCTTGTAGATCCATTTGGAAGTTACAACTGACTTCCCTTC
>LPNX010275968.1:50638-94687 GCA_001517045.1 Pseudotsuga menziesii
TCAATTCTAAAATAGGTAAATATATATAATATATTTAGTATATATTTTATTATATAATATTTTATATTAAATATGGGTTTTTAAAGATTATATATATATATATATTGTTGAGAAACTCACTTTTATTTGTACTTACATTTTTTTATTTCTAATCACATCAATGTAGTGTTTTTAATTAATTTTATTTTTATACAACTTTTTAATTTGATTTAACCATGGATTACATGGATTGTTGTGTAAAAGGTAAGTTGCTAATATACCTTCCCAACAAAGTGCCAAACTTATAATATTTTATTATATCTTTTAGGAGGCCCATTTTAGACCTCAAAATCTCTTTAATGATGGGTCTAGTTATTGAGTAACTACCCCTTGATCGAAAAAGGGTTGTTGCAACATAATTGGTTGGTCTTGTGATACATTTGGTGATTGAGGAAGGTTAGTTGTTGCTAACTTATTTGCATCAAGCATTTGTTTGCACTCAACTCTTCATGGGAAATGGTGGGTGTAGTGCCCATACTCTCCACACATGGAGAAAGGATAATTAGTCCTTAAGTTGGCATTCTTTCCCTATTTGAGAGGGGTTGTTTTCCCCCTCATTTTGGTTACTCATGTTCTAGTTCTAAAGAGGGGGATTTCTCCTTGTCCCTAATTTTGGTTTTTCCTATTCTATCCTTTTTTCTTCCCCTAATTCTGAAGATCTGGGGGATTATCCATGTTTGTTGCACAAGAGAAGGTTGTACTAGATTGACCCCCATTTGAGGCATGGGGTAGGACCAGTAGGACCAGAAAATGGAAAATATGGATTGTATCCAGTTGGGATAAGATATGCGTTAAGTGCTCCATAAGATGTGAAGGTACAAGTAGGAGGTTCCATTTGCAATGGAATTACCAGATGTGCTTGGATAACATTTGGGTACGTAGGACTATATAGTCCATAAGAAAGCACACAGAATGGAGGAGTTGATGTAGTTGCAACGATGGACTAACAATAAACACATAGTCGAGTAAATTGTAAGAAACTAAAGCGGTGTGTTTTTTATATTCATCTAAATACGTCCAACAAATTATTGGCATTTACCAACATTTTATCAACACCGAGCAGCTTGTTGATTTGCTTGAAGCAACTATCAGCCAACCACATTTTGACAATAATTTGACGCTTCTTCAACCAAATACCTATTAAAGTTACAATATCATGAGTCATTCTCCAAGCCAATCTTCTGCATGCGAGATTGGGCCTCATGTGTTGAGGTAGGGTGCCTAAGTAAGACTCAGAAAACTTGGAGTAGAATTCTTGGGTTGGACTCAAGAATGACCAAGCCTTCAGTGTAAAAGGTTATTCATTGTGTTGAAATGAATTCTTTGATATATCAAACTAATGATGTTGTAAAGTCCTGTTAGACAAGGTTGAGGACATGTGTGTCAAGTCAGATTCTCATGTGGACCTCCAGTTATATAGGTAAATGCTTTGCATGTTGAAGAATTAATGTTGTGTAATTCATTACTAACCATGGTCACCGATTGCTATTGAATCTCGTTTACAGACTGACCACCTCTAGAGCGAATTAATTTAGCATATGATCATTTGGTCTGAGAGTAATATAATATGATCACAGCATCTGACAAATATTCTTAGTATAATCTGAAATGATAGATAAAATTAAGTGATCACATATTGACCATGCAGTAAAGATAAGAGATAAAGTTAAATGCATAGAGAATAAGAGAATTCAAATTACTTATCAGAAGACTTCAGTGAACTCGATTTGTTAAAAGTTTTAGTTAAAGTAACAATGTATGCCTTAGTTAAATATTGTTAAGTTTCACTTAAAGTAACAATGTATGCATCAGTTAATTAAAGGAGAACTCATAGTGGTCACTTCAGTAAATCAATCATCATGATTTTAGTTAAGATTAGTTAACTAAAGTGTTAATGAAAAAGGAACTAGCTAACTAAAGTTTTTTGCATGGAGATAATTTAAATCTAAAAGATGACACTTCAGTTAATTAAGTGTTTACATGACGACACTTGAACTATTGCAATACGACAATTAAATTAGTATCCTAACTAAGTGGTCATGCAATCGGTTAGAAGGCAATTTCATCATGAATTTAGTTAAGCATGATTTAATGTCAAAGAAGAAAGGAACCGTGCATTGATTATGTGGGATTGAAAAAATCAATGTGCACAACAAATATCCAAGAAGGAAATTTGCTATAGTTTGCATGGGATGCTAATTCCACATGTAGTGATTCACTACACCTTGCATGAAAGTGATTATTTGTAGTTATTAATGTGTTGGACACATTGGAAATCTAATCCGGTTGATCTCTATTCTCTATTGCTCAATATTCTCTTATCTTGCACCTGGAGTGTCGAAAGCAATCTGCTATTGTAAAATAAATTCTATGTTATCTATCATAATAATAATCTAAATATTTGTTGGGGTTTTCATCCTCATTGTTTTGAGGGTTTTCCCTAGGGTATATCATGTGTTATGGTTGCATTTTTTATGTGATTGAATGTTCTATTGATTCAAGTATTTAGTATCTCCACGCTTACAAGAATTAAAAATCAAAGCTCAACATATTTGCATAAAAATTCAACATGGTATTAGAGATCATGGCATGAAGGAGCTAAGTAATCAAACTTGAGCCTATGTAGATCCCGAGGAGTTGAGAACTATACTTGAAAGCAATGGCATCGATCTCAGTAAGACTGGAAGACTGTCTTGAAGGCACTTTGAATTTCAACACTTGGAAGGCCAAGGTTATGAACATCCTAGAAGAACATGACTTGGATGGCTACATATCCAATATGGTGGAGGATCCTACATCTAATGCAAGGCACATCAACTTCAATAAGAACCAAGATAAATCCAAACGGATCATCTATGATTCGGTAAAGGACAACTTGATGTATGTGATTACTCCTTTGAAGACCACAATGGAATGTTTTGATACATTGACAAACCTTTATGAGAAGAAGGCCTCGAGTCAAAAGAGGGAATTGAAGAAAAAGCTTCAGAATCTGAAGATGGAGAAGGACAATACAGTGGCCTCTTCCTTCACTAAGATCTCTAAAGTAAGAGATCATATTACTAGAATTGGTGTAGTGGTGGATGAAGATGATATCATTCAAACCATTTTTGATGGTCTCCCATCCACATGAGAGACATTCTTGGTTTCTATTAATAGTCGATAGGTGAAACCTAAATTTGAGAGGTTGTGGCATGATTTCCTCCAAGAGAAAGGGAAAATCCAAAGCAAGACTACTTTCGCCAAAGAAGAAAACCTTAATCTTATGGCAAGGATGAAGAGAGGATTGAGGATTTTGAGGAACAGAGAAATCTCTCCATGCAACAATTCTCTGTAGTTTGCATGAGGATTCCTTCACTCATGCATAGATTCGCTACCTCTTGGATGGAACCAAATTTGCAAGTTAAGGTGCAATGAGTTTCCATCAAGAAAGAAGATCAAGATCTAAGGACTCCATTTATCTCATCAAAGAAGTAGAGATCAAGAGGGAGACCACAAAACAATAAAATATAAGTATTTGTAGTTTATTATCAAATGGCCATGTAAATCAGATCTTAATGTCTTTGAATATGTTTCATTAAAGTTATATGCAGATTTGTATTCCTAGAATTAGAAAGTATGTTATAGACATGATGATCATATGTTATAATTTTCTTTTATTGGCGAAAGTAAAGCTCATCTAGTACACGTTATGATTAATTAAGTAGCATATGGGGTTGCATAAAATTTCATGATATATGTATGGTGGTTGTGTTGAAACATTGGTTAAAATGTTTGCATGTCTGTGTGAACCATTTCCATTGCAATGAAATATTCATATGATTGAATTTAATGATCATGCAATGTTGCTAACCATTTGAATGAATTTGGTTTGTAGGGTAATTCTATGACCAACAAAGAAGAATGACAAAGATGAAGTCAGTCTAGTTACAAATACCCACCAGTTAGTCATGTGGTACATGACTTGGGCATTTTCCCCATTGCTAAGTCATGCAGTGGTACATGGCTCAGACATCGATAATCCATGCAGTAATACCTGACTCAAACATTGATAATTTATGCAGTGGTACATGGCTCAGATACCGGTAAGTCATGGTATATGACTTAGACATTCAGGGCTATAGTATCTCTTGTGTGGTGCACCCACCTGAGCAAAGACATGGTCAAGACCTCAGATGTCTATCCAAAAATAGTCAAGGTCTCTAATACTATCAGCGACTATCAGATACTCAATTGAGTTGCAATCAAAAATTTCGAGGAACAATCAACCTATTGGAGAGGTCGAATATCCATATAGTTGGCTAGTGGGGTTTTTAGTGCATGGGAAGGAGTCTCATGTATGAAAACTAAATAAATCCTTGTATGGGATTAATCAAACCTCTAGGACTTGTTATTCGAGAATTGAAAGCTATCTTTAGAGACTAGGTGTCTCTAAGAGTGAAGTTAATCCAAACCTGTACTTCAATATTGTGAAGAACCAACCATTGATATTGTTCTCTATGTTGATGTTTTGTTCCTTACTCGAGAGGAACAACAGATTGTTTAGTGCAAGAGGGAGCTCACTTCTGAGTTTGAATATTTGAGTTTTATTCACTACCTTCTTGGTCTTTAAGTTTGGAAAAGGAAAGTTGAGATTTTTCCTTTCACAAGGAAAGTGCACAATTAATGTGTTGTGAAGGTTTGCTATGATGGATTTCAAATCCATGACTTATCCAATGGTTTCTAGTTTGAAGAAACTACAATGAGTCAGATTCTAGATCGAATATAGCATATGCTACCAAGTGTAGACAACTCATTGGTCCCTTAATGTACTCAGTACATAGTAGACATGTTACATGTTATGTTGTGAGTCCGATCATGTATGAGATTAGACATAGACATAAAGCATGTGCTTATATACCTTCGATGTACAATTACTTCTAGACTCAGATATGCCTCCAGTGGTGAGGTAAATTTACTTGGTTATGCCCACTCCAATTGGAGTGGTAGTGTATTGCGGATAGTACTACAGAAGTAAAGTGTATCGCGGCTAGTACTACAGAAGCAAAGTGTATTTCAGCTAGTACTACATAAGTAGAGTATATTGCAGCTAGTACTACCTACCGAGAAGCAATGTGGCTTGGGAAGCTAATTGATGGGTTAAAATCTTGAGTATGCAGTCATTCGTTGTGACAATCAAAGTTGTATCAATATTTTTGAAAACCCTGTGTTTCATGATAAGTCGAAACACATTGAGATTAAGCATCACTTCATCAGAGACATGGTCTAGAAATGTACGGTGAGACTTCAGCACATTGTTACTTATGAGTAGATTGCATATGTGTTAACAAAGCATCTGTTAGTGACGAAGTATAGGTGCTTCTGAGACAAGCATGGCGTTGTAGAGAATGCCTCCCTTGCTGAGAGGGAGTGTTAAAGTTACAACATCATGAGTCATTCTTGAAGCCAATCTTGTCCGGCCGAGTTTGGGCCTCATGTGTTGAGGTAGGGTGCCTGAGTAGCACTCAGCAAAATTGGAGTAGAAGTAATGGGTTGGACTCAAGAATGACTAAGCCTTCAGTGTAAAAGATTATTCCTCATGTGTTGAGGTGAATTCTTTGATATATCAAAGTGATGATGTTATAAAGTCTTGTTGGACAAGGCTTAGGACATGTGTGTCAATTCACATTCTCATGTGGACCTCCAGTTATAGTAGGTACCCATGGGGTGGACCTCTAGTTATAGAGGTAAATGCTTTGCATGTTGAAGGACTAATGTTGTGTGATGTATTACTAACCATGGTCACTGATTTCTATTGATTCTCCTTTAGAGAATGTCCAGCTTTAGATTAATTACTTTAGCATGTGATCATTTGGTCTGAGAGTAATGTAATATGATCACAACATTCGATAAATATTCTTAGTATAATCTAATATGATAGACAAAATAAAGTTAGCACATATTGACCATGCAGTAAATATAAGAGATAAAGTTCAATGCATAGAGAACAAGAGAATTTGAATTGCTTATGAGAAGACTTCACTGAACTTGAGTTGTTAAAGCTTCAGCTAAAGTAAGAATGTATGCCTCAATTAAATATTTTTAAGTTTCAGTTAAAGAAAAATGTATGCAACAATTAATTAAAGAAGAACTCACATTGATCACTCCGGTAATCAATCAACGTGATTTCAGTTAAGATTAGTTAACTAAAGTGTTAATAAAAAAGAACTAGTTAACTAAAGTGTTTTGTATGATGACACTTTAGTTAAACTAATAGATGAAACTACAGTTAATTAAGTGTTTACATGATGACACTTGAGTTATTGCATTACGATACTTAAATTAGTATCCTAACTAATTGGTATTGCAATTAGTTAGGCAAGTTCATCGTGAAATTAGTTAAGCATGATTTAGTGTCAAAGAAGAAAGGAATTGCACATTGATTATGTAGGATTGAAGAAACCGAGGTGCAGAACAAATATTAATCCCCCATGCAGTGATTCGCTACACCTTGCATGACGGTGATTCTTGCTAGTTATTAATCTATTGGACACATTGGAAAGCTCATATTGTTGATCTTTATTCTCTATTTCTTGGCATTTTCTTATCTTACACTTGGGGTGCCGAAAGTAATAACGGCTATTGTAAAATACATTTCTTTGCTATCTATCATAATTATACTCTAAATATTTGTTGGGGTTTTTCATCCTCATTGTTTTGATGGTTTTCCCTAGGGTATATCATGTGCTATGGTTGAATGTTTTATGTGATTGAATGTTCTATTGATTCAAGTCTTTAGTATCTCCACACTTAAAATAATTAAAGATCAAAGATCAATACTTTCAATGCATTATGAACCTTCCCACGCCTTACTGGAACACGCCTTATCAAGGCTAAAAATAGCAGTGTTATTTTCCCAGCAAGCAAGCCCCACCAATAAATCTATACCAACCCCTTACTGGGATAGCCCATTTACTGGGATGGCCCACTACAAGAAGGCATGCCTTTTCCACCCACTAATTTTTAAATATAGCTAGTTCTATAGTAAGGGATATTATAAATATAGTGAGGGATATGATCCATGATTTGCACAAAAATTCAACAATACCAACATTGTAATAATGTTTAATTAATTTACAACTAGCTTGACCAACATATAACCGACATAGTTTCTATGTGTTGGATTTCAAAATTTCGACGACAACAAGGAAAATGTGTAACTATAAAAATTTCTACACAACTCTCTAATGTCATCGAAATTTTGACAATAAGTCTAAAGTGTTGAAAGGTTGTTGAAAGATTGTTGGAATTACGATGAAATATATCTGACATTGAAATATTCTTTGTTTGACATGGTTGAAACAAAACTAATGTTGGAGAGAAGGTTTCAACAGTTTGACATAATAATTTATTATCCTTTGGATTCATTGTGTGGATGTTTATAGGTCTCAACTTTCCAAGTGGGCACTCCATCCATCATCAAGGGTCTAATAAGAATTCATTTATAAGATAAAAAGAATGGGGATCTCGTTGCACCAAGAGTAACGAGGCGCTCTACAGCCCAATGTTGGGGAGATGTCACATAATGTTATGTAACATGACAAAACAAAAAGTTAAAAGTTAAAAAAAAAATTATTGTCATCTTATAAATTACAAAAAATAAAAAAAAATCATGTTGGCTAATAAGCTACCATTTTTTTTAAGTAATTAAAAAAATCCATAACTTGAGAAATTGGATCCCTCCCGATGCTTTATAGATCCCAATTTAAGATGGATCTATGCTAGTTAAGATAAATGAAAGGAGAAATATTGCCATTAAAATTAGTTGGAGGAAAGTTTATTAGAATAAGAAAATAGTACAAAGGAAGAACTAAGTTAAAATTAAAATTAACAAAGTAAATAATAATAAAATATTAAGTAAAGATTAGAAGATGATAATATGATTTAAGGAAATGAGACTAGGTCCAAAATTAAAGAGATATGTATGGGAGGGGGTTGTCAAAGGAGATTATATAGGAAGGGGTTGTTGGAATTAATATAAAGACAAATTATTGGAAGAGGGCCATGATAAGAAGAAATATGATTTAAGAATAAGAGTTATTGAGAGCTTAAAATATAGAGAGGGTAAAAGGAAAGGTGAGAAATCAATAGGGATAATATATGAAGAGGAAAGATAAGGATAATAGATTAACGAACAAGGAGAAAGAGGCAAGAGGGGCAGGGTGGAGAGATGATTAAAGAAATCAAGGTCAAGCGAATGGAGAGGAATAGAAATGATGGATGATAGATTTCTAGGACAAGTTCACTTTGTATTCTTCATCCTGATTAAAACTGTTGGGATGTTTTTCAATTTCAAGGGCTTCCCGGATAACAAGAGTGGAGTGATGAGGGTTTAGTGTAGGGTTCGTGGTAGGATTTCAATTTGATTGAAGCAAATAAAGTGTTTTTCATTGTGGGTGTTACCTCTCAAAATAGCACCCATGATAAAGTCATGGATCATGGTGTGATGACTGGCAAGCACGAGAGAAGCTAGATCCCAATGTCACCTCAACATAACTTTTTGAACACTTGAGGTAACTCCTGATACCAAGGGGGAGTCCCTAGAACTTGGTGAAAAATATTTATGATTCCCTATACAGTACACAAATACATTTCCCAAGAAAACTCTGACATAGATCAATGCCTTATGGAGTCAAATAATGAATTATAAATATCATTAAAAGAGAGGGAGGAATAAAGAGATTTATCATGGATCCCAAGAAATATAACATCAATATTTTACTATTGTTATAGGATTGAAGTAGTGAATACATCTCAAAAAACTTTCCAAAAATCAGTCATAACCTTGTCACCGTTGCCATATGAAATATACCTTGTATAGTAGGGTAGGGGGATGAGAAATAGGGTGCATGAGAGGCCTCAAAATAGTTATTAAAGTAGGATATCATATTTGATATGATCCTTATAGATTCCCTTAAGTAGAGTGTGTTCTTTCTTAACATGTTATCCAACCCCTTAGAGGTCAATATAAGCATAGAAACCGACTTTTCATGCCTTCAAACTTAGCAAAAGTCCTTGATATACTTGTTGTACCTACAATAACAAATATGTAATACAAAACCCTAGCCAACACAAATATCAAAATATCATGTAAATAAACCATGAGATCAAAACTCCCATCAAGATCCACCATTAATTAAACTAGGGCACATCTTTTCGTGGGACCATGCAATAAATGTACAAGAGAATTTAAAACAAAAAAAAAGAGTGACAGAGAAGGGGTTATGACCTTAGTCTTTTCAACCCTAGGGAAATTAAAGATCAAGGTCAACATCCCTACTCAATTTGGCTATTCAAGATTTACCAACTAGGACAAGAGGCTAGTAACCCAATACGAGGTCAAAGTAGCCAAAAAACCATAATTACGGAAAAAGATGAACTCCAAGTCGTGACAATGGATGGCTCCTTAAGAGGAAGGTCCCCTCAAAAAAAATTTACAATATGCTGATAAAAAACCCCTAATTTACCTTTCCCAAGGTGAAAAAGAAACGTCAAACAAGAAAATGGAGAGATCTTACCAACATCAACCAAGAAAGAGAGCAATAGATACTTCTTAGGTCCTTCCTTAACCACAAGTTATTACAACCATTCTTAGAATCAACCTTGCAAGATAGTAGAAACCACAGAAAAATCACCATTCACCACTCAAGATTCATCACAATCCAAAGAGAGAGGTGTGCATCACTCAAAATCTCCAATAAACCAAGATTAAAAAAATGACATGTTAGAACCCTTGTCCATGTTTACAAATGAGATTTAGAAGTCTTATTTATATGTGTTTTCCTCTACTTTTTGAAGTTTTAGAGCCTACCTTACTAAAAAGTAAAACTAACTTGAAACTAGGGATTGTCACCCACAAGCCAGGGACTAAGCCACAAACAAGTAAAAATAATGATAAAAATGGTGCAAATGGATTCAACCAAGTGGTGAGCAAAAGGAGAACATCATGCCCCAACTACCCCCAACAATGTAGAAGATCCCTTAACGTCCTCCCCTTTAGTGTTGTAAATATCTCTTGAAGAAGACGTCATGATGATGTGAGCACATATGGACCAAGAGGAGGGGTCATACAATAGAAAATAGGTCCAAGTGGGTGTTAGTGCCAGAAATTGTTCTCAGACTACAAAAGAACAAGCCAACACAATCTCATAAAACAAAATTAAGTAAAATAGGTTTTTAAGGGTTTTGGTTGTACAGTTTGTAAACAAGGGCGTAAAAACTTTACAAGGCTAAGGCAAACACTAAATCATGCACAAAGAAAGACTAAGATGCATAATATATAAAATATAAACCATAAACAATAATCACAGCTCTGAATTTCATCCACAGTTAACAAGCATTTCATGAATAATAACTTCAAACAAGAAATGAATATATCAACTGAGTGATTAAACAAATCAGAAATGAAACCAGCAAATAGGCTAAAGAAGGCTTATAGTTGCATATATTTCATAATCAGTCATTCAAAATACATAAGAGTTTTTGACACTTAGCTCCATAAACGATAGCTTGATAGCCTCCCCTTGTACAAAAATTCGAACCCTCAGTCTTTTTCCAACCTTACCTTTATCTTGGTTTCTCAAAGACAGTTACATAACTGAAAAACTACTTCTAGGCCATACTGTCGAATTGCTCAATAAGAATATAGTCATACAAAATAAACTAACTTTTTCAAAAACTAACTAATAACCACTATTCTTAAAGCACTTTACAAATCCTTAGCAGCCTATGCCAAAAGAGCTATCCCTTCTAAAGCTTGAGTCTTCCTTCTTGCTTTCTGATGATCAACTTCCAGCTCTTCAACTCTTTTTGCAAGCTCCTTATTTTGTTGTGTTAGGTCTTGAATGGTTTGCTTCAGTTCTGCATACATACTTTGTGTCTGTCTTTTCCTTTTTAAAGCCTCCTTAGAAACTGCAATTAATTCTTGATTGTGACTATTTACCTCCTCTAAATCTTCTCTCAATCTTCTATTAGCAGTCACTAATCCCTCATTTGTTTCATGTAGGTACTCGATCTGATATTTGTATTGTTTAATACTCCTCTACAAATTCTCATTTTCAGAATCAATGCACTTCCCTTCTGATACCGGATGCATTTCTTCTGGAATCCAAGGGATTTTCAATTTCTTAAAAATCTCTTCATCTTCTTCCAACTCCTCTATCATAGCCATAGGGAATCCTGAATATTCATTGACTTCAACACTGCATTGGGTTGATGGCTCTGTGACCCTTCCTTTCTCTTTACAAAGACTTGATATGACTAAATACTACTTCTTTGAATCATCCTAATGGTGGTCTAAGATTACCTTCTTTCAAACTTCCTTAAATATCTCTGAAATTTTGGTTTCAGTGAAAGCTAACTTATCTTCTTAAATAATTTGTTTCTTACCCTTCATCTCCTTTTCATTTAGATCTTCATTGTCTTCTAACTCTTCTTGAGATGAAGAGTCTTCAATCATTGTAATCTTCTTTTGGGCTAGTTTAGGGTTTAGCAATTTCTTCATATTCAATATGAGCTTATTCTTAGGTCTAGTCTTAGGCCTCCAACCTGCTCCAATTTCCCCTAACATACTCAAAGTTTTTCTTTGATGTTTGATAGAAGCTAGCTGAACTACCTTTCTTTTTATCCCTCGTGGCATTACCCCTTGTTCAGATTGTTTCTGTACATCCTGTTTAGTGTCAACCCTTGCTTCATTAAACAATGAATTTTCCTCATCTTCAGACTGTACTGTAATAAGAACTTGTTCATGTTCTTTCACATTTTCCTTTACTTCCTGGTTTATTTCTACATGCATACTATCCTCTACAGGCCAAATCCTTCATTCCTATACACTTTGATATTTCATTTTCCTCAATATTAGTCTGTTGTTCATCTTCAATATTTTCATCTCTTTGGGTCATAGATTTTTCTAGTACATTATCCTCTTCAATCTTGACTGTGACTCTCTTTTTCAGTTTCTTGACCAAATTATGACCTTTATTCAACTGTCTTTTCTGGGCTTGATCTTCCTTCTCTTTTTGGAATCCAGACCAAAATAGAAAATAATCCCATGTTTTTTCCTTCTTTCGAAGCATAGTACTTATGATTAGCTTAATTAGACCATGATGAAATATAAACTGTTTAGTATGGTCTTGATGCTCCTTTACCCTGCTAGACATCTTTTGTAGACTTTTAAGGAAAAAAATGGAAGATTCATCTTTGCTTCATGGATAAGATGCTGCAAAAACCTGAAATGATACTTAAAAACAAATGCAAATCTTCCTTCACAAGTGATATAACTTTGCAGAATTTTTATTGGCTCTCTCCATTCTGGTTTGAATTTTTGGATATGTACTCCTTTTCCCCAGTCTGCATCCACATCTGGAAGCAAGTAATTATGTGCATCAAAGGTAAAAGGTACTTTTTTGAACCAGTATTCACCTTCATCTGGGATCCCTATAGCCTCTACTATCAGTTCTCTGGTCAACTCAATCTTCAAGGTGTCAAAAGTAACAATATCTTTATCCAAACACTGAGCAAACTTATATGAGACCTTTTTGTGATACCCATCAATTTTCTCAAAAAAGCTTAACCATCCTACCTCTAAAAACAATCTTGCACAGTTTGGGAATGCTTGAACCCAAGACATGTCTGAGGGTTCAACTCTATTTGGTTTCCCACTCCTCTTCATTTTAAATGACTGAACAAATTGCTTCGTTCAGTAAAGAACTCTAACTCTATTCAGATCTTGGCAATTTTGACTGACAATGATATGTTGGGAAATGAACCCCTGAACTGGATTTTATCACTTAAAATAATAAGTATCTTAATTCTATTGACAGAGAAAATTCGACATTTGAGCATCAATTGGGTTTATATACTAGCATTCTTCGTTAAATTCCATAATTAAACTTCTGTCAATGTAAACCCAAATACATGGAATATGATAGAAATTTGCCTCCTACCTGTCAGAATAGTGAATTTAGCTGCTAGAAATGTGTTTTCCTGTCTGCTAGGTGTCCAATTTCATTCTTTAATCCTTCTCTGACCGACATGATAGTGCCAAACAGTCGCCCTTCAAAGCCCTAAATTGCTGACCTTCTTCAAACCTTGATTACAAACTGCCAAAACTCTGCCTCGACCTCATATGCTCTTCATGTGCTTCAAGAGATGCGTAATTCAACGCGAATTTTCCTCATCATGGATAATTATCAATGTTCCACTATTCTGTATCATAACTTCCAGACCACCGCAACTTACCCTAATGATTCGCTTCCTGAACTATTAACACTTGTCACAATGATCACTCTAGCTGAAAACACGTATCAAACTCATTAACAAGTGTGAATGTCCTCTCCTATGCGTGAATTTCAAAAACTTTGAGCCAAAAATCATGATTTTTAGATAGCGTGATTTTCTTGTAGCGCGCGTGTGTAACTTTTTCGATCTTGCGCTACAAGAATGTCTGTTTCAATAATTTTCAAAATAAAACTCACAACAAAGGGTTAACTTTGGTTTAATGGCTTAAAATAAAACTTTATGATATTTTTTAGGACCTTTAATCCAGATAAACATCCTACAAGCCCCTGAAAACTATGAATTTTGCTAAATAAAGCCAAAATTGAGAAAAAACCTATGAAGTAATCTAAAATCCAAACTTAAAAATGAACAAAACCATGTTTCAAAAAAAACAAACAAATGCTTTAAAATGAGAAACAAAAACAGGCTATAACAATGGGCATCAAGGAATCATGCTAAATTGAGTATGACAACCCTTACAGGTGCAATCAGCTCATACAAATCAAAAACAAAAGTGTGGTTGTCAAACTTGAGCATGTAGATCTAGGCACTAATACAAAAGAGATATACCGTAAAACATAGATCAATAATCAACCATGAATGTAACAAATGAGATATCATAGATCATTACACAAAAAACTAGAACATATAATAATAAGGAATGATGCATTTCATTGAGCATTAATGAATGGAGGTGAACAATATTCATAGCAAGATAATTCGAATCAGGTCAGGAATCTATTCGAATTGCTCATGTAGTGCATGAGGTGCAAGTGAGTCTTAACTAAATCCAAAGACCCTCAGTTAACCATGCACACTCATTAATATGAGCTACAGTTACACTAACCCGAGACTCCACAATCACTAGCTCTGACTGAGTGATGTGCATGCAATTGACTATATGTGCATGCAAATCCCTAAAAGCTTTCAACTATGGTGCTTAGAGTTAGTTAGGGTCAATTAGGACCTAAATTAGTGGAGTGCATCTTGACCTCAACCAATTATCGACTCAATCACTCATAAAATCAAGGAACAATTCCTCAAATTAGGGAATGTGCCCCCAAACCAAGAATGTGCCCCCAAAACTAGGAATGCATCTCAAGGGTGACTGAGGTGATAATTTGGATGGGGTTTGGACCACTAGAGCCATTAATTCATGGTCTAGGTAACTATGCTGAGGGTTTTTGTTCTAACACCCCCCATAAGCCTAACTAGGTGAGAATAAAATATAAAAAATGGGTCTTGAAAATTTGCAGCCATATTAGGTACCCATGCACACATAAAAATTATTTGAAAAATGGGTAAGAGGGAAAACCCTCCTACCCCCCCTAAAAGAGATTGTAAAAAGAAGAGTAGGTTAACCTACTCAAAAAAAATTGTGTGGAAATTGGTGACTAATAGGAGCAAAGGTTGTAGATCCAAAGTTTGAAGAGACATATTGGAGGTCTTCTTCAGTCAAAACTTGATTTGGGACAAGTTCTCCAATGGATTCTTCAATTTGGGAAGCTTTTGAAACAAGGATACATGGAGTAGAAAATGTTGAAAGTGCATACACGCAATTGACTTTCTTTAGTGTGGCGCCTTTCTTGTTGCACTCCTTCTCTTCCTTTTCTTCAAAATACTTTATGTACCTGCAATGTTCTTCTTTGTGTGGTCCTTTATTGCATTAAGGAAACCATGGTTTCTCTTCTTCTGTCTTTTCATCATCAGAGTTGAAATATTCATTATAAATCCTTGGTTTTGCTCATTTTTCCCTTATATGGGGGATTTCACTTGCATGCACCCTTCTTCCCCTCACTGGACACAAGTGCATGCACCTTTGAGTTCTTTTGGAGTCCCATTATGCGGGAGCTTATCTTGCGCTTGAAGGAGGGAGGCAACAAAAACATCCAAAGTATGCATTTTGTAGGAGGATCCAAGATCCAATTTAGTACAATGGAAAGCATAAACAAAGATACTATAATCAGGATCTAATTTAGAGAGAATAGAGAGTACCATTTGTGAGCCATCCTTCTCGATATTACACATCTTTAGTTGCAAAAGAACTTATTTGAACTTGCTGAGAAACTCTTGAATAGAGTCAAAATCACTTGGTCTAAAGTTCTTGAGTTCCACCTTCAACTGATGGCCCCTCATTTCATCTTATGTTCCAAAAAGGGTGGACAACATAGTCCAAACTTCATTTGGAGTCTTCTTGGCTTCAACGTGGTAGAGCAAATATGGAGAAATAGAATAGAAAGCAGCCTAAATGTTGCATCTATTCTATTCAAGTGTTTAGACTATTCAATTGTTGAATTTGGTTCCACCTCTGCATCCATTGTGATCTGATACAACCCCTTCATCCTCAAGAGAATCTATACTATTGATTTCATTCATAATAGTTGAAGGGGGTTAGAATCTATTGGGGAGATAGGAGATCCATGGCTGCAAAATCCTTTCTTCAACCTACAATAGCTAGATCCACGAAAACAAACACTAGAATATTGACTAGTTTAGGATCCATGTAGCTCTGATACCATGTAAACTTGAGCCGAGCCGCGTAGATCTAGGCACTAATACAAGAGAGAGATCCTCTAAAAGAGAGATCAATAATTAACCATTCATGTAACAAATGAGATATCATAGATCATTCCACAAAAAACTAGAACATATAATAAGAAGGAATGGTTTATTTCATTGAGCACTAATGAACGGAGGTGAACAATATTTATAACAAGAAAATTTAAATTAGGTTAAGAAGCTATTCAAATTTCTCATGTAGTGCATGAGGTGCTAGTGAGATTAACTAGAGACAAAAGACCCTCAATTAGCCATGCACACTCACTAATCTAAGGGACATTGACCTTAGACTCCAAAATAAGTAGTTTTAACTGAGTGATGCACATGCAATTGACTGTATGTGTATGCAAATCCCTAAAATCTATCAGATGGGGTGCTTCGGGTTAGAGTCGGGTTAGTTAGGGTTAGTTAGGACCTATATTAATGGAGCGCATCTAATCCTCAACCAATTATAGAGTCAATCACTCCTAAAATCAAGGAATGGTTCCTCAAGTTAGGAAATGCGCCCCCAAAACTAGGAATGCATCTGAAGGGTGACTCAAGTGGTCAATTTGGATGTAGTTTGGACCACTAGAGCCATCAAGTCATGGTCTAGGTAACTAGGTAGAGGGTTTTTTTCTCTAACAATGGCTAGGAGCTCCTAAGCCATGTTTTCTAATGGACCCATCCCAAGAAAAATCGGACACCAACCTAGGGCCCAAATGGCCCAACAAGACAAGGGACTTCCACCCATCAAAAGATAGTCAACAATGCAACTAAGCCAACACTTCTTGGAATGAAAACAAAGAGGACCTAACATGACCAGAACATGGGTCAGGAGCCTCGCCAGACCACCACTTTTACATAAACAAGCCCACGCTTGGCCTTTTACAATGGAAAAATACCCTCTCTGGTACATACTAGTAAGCATGTTGTAGACGATTTGGGCTATAACAGTGGGAATGTTCGACAATGATGGATTTTGTGAGACAGATATGAAAAGTATCAACCATGTGCTCTTTAAGGCAAGTTTGGATAGATATACCCATTTGGTTGATGTAGGATTAGCAACATTCAAAGGCAATAAATAGCTAGTCAAGTAAATTATAACAAACTACATCGACATGTTTTTGACATTCAGCTAAATGCGTCCAACAAATTATTGGCATTTTTCCAATGTTCTATCAACATCGAGTAACTTACTGATTTGCTCAAAGGGACTATCATCCAACCATATTCCAACAATATTATGATGCCTCTTCAACCAAATACCAATATGGTAGAATTATTTAATTAAATTTTAACTAGCTTGACCAACATATAACCTTCTATGTGTTGTACATCAAGATTTTGACAACAATGAAGAAAGTGTATATACAAATTGCCACGTCTCTCGAATGTCATTGAAATGGAAACAATAAGTCTACAATGTTGAATGATTGCCAAAGTTAAGATGAATAGGTTTGATATTGGAATATTCTTTATTTTGACGTCGTTGCCACAACACTAATGTTGACCTCACGTAAGAAATCATACCCAAACCTAGTATTGCCACCCAATGCATCTTAATATCCTCACCTAGAACCACATTAGTCTTCGGCTTCTTTTGTTTAACGCATTTTACCCCAACTTACCAAGATGAACATGCACAAGCTATTTCCACCTCAAACCATCTTTTGCATTCACTATACCTTTAACTTAAAGAGGGTCCTCTTTCCAGTCACTTAACCAAAACACATTGAGGTTGAAGGTCCCCTACATTGACTAACAATACCACAACCTCTTGAGGAAGATGGTGGCTAGATTTCAAGCACAAGGAAGCATTTATGTCACAAAACCTCACCACCCGTCTCTCCAAATTTCAACTTTATTGTACCCATTTCCATATTGCGAATGTTGTCAAATCCAAACTTGTGTATAGTTTATAAGGTTCCTATCCAATCCTTTACAACCCCCATGAGGTCTCAAGACATTAGCCTCCTATGGCCCCTTGGAAAAGATATGACACCCTTCTAAAGGGCTTTGGAAAAGATGATACACCCATCTAAAGGGTCTTGAGAGAAATCTACCACCTCCTCCATCCCCAAATTCAAAACCCTAGCACAATGCCTCACCTCTCAATCCATAATGAAATACTTGTATGGAGTCACTCCCTCAAATGGGGAATAACGAAAGTGGTAAGTGCGCCAGATTGCAGATTTTAAGCCAATAGTCATATTTAAAAAAAGTAAAGTGAAATTTTAAACAAAATATCTTCTAGGCAGCATGATTCCAGCCTAGGATCCAGCCTATATGATCTAAGCCATCTCAGGCTGAACACACACCCTCACAAGTGAAAAGGATAAACAACAATTTTTTCTTGAATGAAAACAATTATAGCTTAATTATGTCATAAAAACCCATGACTAAGTTTCATTACAGTTGAAGATAATAATTGTGGTGTGCTGCTTTAATCTGTTTTAGAAAAGGTTACATATCTCTTTAGCATCAACAATATCTCTTGGCTTACAATTTAAGAAAATGCATTAGCAACTCATTCTGTGCCGAGGCCTTGCATGTTACAAAAATAGAAGAGAGAAAGCTATTACTAATCCCATGGTGCAAAAAAATTGACGATTTATGAGTGAACAAATGGCTATCACATAAATAACACTTCAAAACATGGAATGCCATGTTAAAAAAACCAACTGAAAATTTCCAGAAGTTTGGAGCTTCAAACTTACCATGTCTAACAATTGAATAAGCCGGTATTCGATATAAAATTCCATTCTACATCATTACCATCTTCAAAACCCTCTCAAGATTGATTACAATCTTGATTTGCATTGAGGCCAAGGAATTTGTTGACTGCCAAATCCTGAAGTACAAATGAAAGCAGAGTTTCGATATTCAAATGGAAAATGCAAATGAAAGCAGAGTTTCAATGTTCAAATGGAAAATGCTGCATGTGCTCCTGGGGAATACATGCATTAAGAATTAACAAGCTTCAACAATGAAACAAGAAAATCAAATTAGGGGAATCTCAATATTCAAGGACAATCAAATAATGGTAGAAAGAAAAACTGACTTTAAAGCATAATCCCAATATTTATAGGGGCGACATTTAACAAAGCTTGCAAAGTTAGATGACGTTAAGCCTTCCTGTCAATAATCAAATACAAATCGACCTAACAATCATGCTGACAACTACATCCAGTATTCACCTCTTCAACATAGTTCCATAAGTAACCCAGGCTAGAAACTATTAAATAA
Source organism: Pseudotsuga menziesii (assembly GCA_001517045.1). Lineage (NCBI taxonomy): Eukaryota > Viridiplantae > Streptophyta > Pinopsida > Pinales > Pinaceae > Pseudotsuga > Pseudotsuga menziesii. Next base: position 69,785 of record LPNX010275968.1, read on the forward strand.
AGCAGCTTGGCATGAAGATGATTCCACTCACACCATATAGTTATGATTTAGAAATGTCCCTGTGCATCATATTTAGATAACTACTATAAATTAATTAACATAAGATATGATAACTATAAAAAAAAATCAATTAATTAACATAGAATTATCTTAACTTGAGAGCGATTATGTAGTGAAGGGATCAGGATTAAAAATATCTGAAAAACAAATAATTTTTTTAATACTTTTCACACTTAGATTTTTTCAAATAATTTTTTTAATACTCTTCACACTTAGATTTATGTTACAGGCAACTGGACCTCACAACAAATCCTGTACTGATAACATCTATCTTTGATTGTTAAGTCGTAGCTTAAAATACAGACAACTACATAATATCGCAATCCACAACCTTGATTGTTCAGAGACAAGCTTCCAAAATATAAATGGGTGCCATATACCAGTGTTACAGCATTATGTAACATCACATACCATATTTTATCTGAGCATTATAAATGTTGGTTTGTAAGAAACTAGGCAGAGCAAATTCAATGATTTAGCAATCTCGAAAATGTAAAATAGAAACTGTGAGAGATGATTTAGAATTTCACTGATGTTGCTAGCTCCTTCTGTCTATCTTTCTACATAAACTTCTAACATTCTCCATCTTCTCTGTTAATTGATGCTTATTTGTATTCTCATTTTCACTGAGCCACTCACTTGCCCCATCAAGTCCTGCTTTGATTTTTTCGAAATCTTTCTTCTCCATCTCCCCCCTTGGCTTTTCCTTAGCCATTTTTTTATTCATGTCGTAGATGTATTTATCCAATGCATTGCTCAGTTCCACCGTTTCCTTCCAGAGTTGATCTTCAGTTTTGAGTTTCTCTGCGTCTACAATCATTTTGGCAATGTCATCGTCACTCAAACAACCGCTCTGGTTTGTCATAATCATAGCTTCCATCAGCTCACTTGCTTTGTTTTCTGCTGTCAGCTTCAAAATCCCGTTTGCATCGATTTCCAGGCTTTCAATGACACTGACTGTGCCTCTAGGTGCACGCGGAAGTCCCCTGAAATCAAATTTGCCCAAAAGATTATTGTGTTTGATATTAGGCCTTTCCCCTTCGTACACTTCAATTAGTACGGAATCCTGATTGTCGAACAGAGTCGTGTAGTAGCCATCCTTTCTAACCGGAATTTGTGTATTTCTAGGGATCAAAACGCTCATGATACCCCCTTGGATTCCAACCCCTAGACTAAGGGGAGTAACATCTCGAAGTATGAGGTTTGCTGTGTGGTCGCCATTCAACACCGCAGCCTGCACAGAAGCACCATAAGCTACAGCTTCATCCGGGTGGATGGCCTTACACAACTCCTTACGCCCCTCGAAGAAATCTTTAAGCAACTCCTGCACTTTGGGTATTCGCGTAGAACCTCCCACCAACACAATTTTGTCAACTTGAGTTTTACTCATTCTGGCATCCTTCAAGCACTTGTCCACAATTTCAAAGCATTTTTCAAACAGATCAATGTTCATCTGCTCAAACTTTGCTCTCCTGATTTTCGAATGAAGGTCCTGAGTTTCATGGAGACAGGGTACTTCAACGATAGCCTCCACACAGGAAGACAGCTCTCTCTTGGCCCGCTCACATGCACTGCGAAGTCTCCTCAGCGCTCTTGCATTTGAGGATGTGTTGATATTGTATTTTTTTTGAAATTCCTGCACAAAATGGCTGACCAATCTATTGTCAAAATCCTCGCCTCCCAGATGGGTGTCTCCTCCGACTGCCTTGACCTCGATTTTGTGCCCCTTAATATTAAGCACAGCAACATCGAAAGTCCCTCCACCCAAATCGAAGATGAGGATGTTCTCACCATTATCTGATGAATAAGCTGTCCGGTCAAATCCATATGCAATTGCAGCAGCAGTTGGCTCGTTCAATATGTGTAACACATCAAAACCTGCTATCTTACCGGCAATTTTAGTGGCCCGCCTTTGAGAATCGTTATAGTATGCAGGAACGGTAATCACAGCTTTATTTACCTGACAACCAAGGTATTGTTGGGCGATTTCTTTCATCTTATACAACACCATTGACGATATTTCCTCAGCCTCAAAAGTTTTCTTTTCTCCTTTGAATGAAACTTGGATGAGAGGCTTGTCGTTAGGTCCGCGTTCAACAGAAAATGGCCAGACACACTTATCACTTTGCACACAAGAATCTGAGAAGCGCCTCCCGATCAATCTCTTGGCATCGAAGACTGTATTTTCAGGGTTGGAAGCGACTTGATTCTTGGCAGGCTGCCCAATTAGGCGTTCATTTTCTGTAAAGGCAACCATGGAAGGAGTAGTCCGATTCCCCTGTTCGTTGGCGATGATATCAACTCTGTCATGATCACCGCGCCAAATACCCACACAGCTGTAAGTGGTTCCGAGATCGATGCCGATAGCCTTACCACCGCCATTATTAGAAGAAGCCATGGTGTTGGATGCAAAAAATTATCGAAGGGAGAAGAGGAACCTGCACACCTCCGAAAGACGAGAAGAGTAAAGAATCGATATTTTCATGAGAGAGACGAAACAGAAACCGAAACCGAAACATAAAAGAAAGACGAAGAGAGCTGGGCACGCTTCTTCTTTTTCAAATGGCGGAGCTGTGTATTGCCTGCGCCGTTTGCGTTAATGACGCCTTAGTCTCATAGGGTTACTCGTTCTCAAGAGCAAGTTGGAAGAAAAGCAAATTGTTGCCGGCGGCATTAATAACTCGCGTATAAAATCGGCGATTCGGCGGTACCAGCGGATGCTTTAATTAACTAACGTAACTAATGTTAAGAGTTGGATAATTAAGTGGTTTGCAATTAATGTTTTAATTATTTAAAAGTTGAAGTGGGGGATAATTTAGTATTTTGTATGGTTTCAGAGTAATACTTTGTATTGTTTTTTATTAAGAGTTTGTCTTTCTCAATGTGGAAGTCTATTTTTTTTATAGATTATTAATGATTTATTTCAAGTGGTATGTTTTTCCTTTAGCCATGAATCAACTTGATTTTGTGGATAGATATAGTCTAAACGTTCTAGTTTTAGACTATTTTTCAGGTCATTTTTCCAACCATTTTTTCCTAAAATTCCAATAATAATAGATAACTTATTATTGGAATAAAGAACCAATTCCTAAAAAACCAATAAAACACAAAACATAGAATATTAACACAACTCCTTGTCTTATTGTCATCTTTGAAAAAAATGAATGTTATACTTACTAGTAACCCTAAACTCTAAATAAATGAATTATGTAAGTCACTGTGATTATAATGATGCTAGCTTTGGACTAAATAGAGATTAAATGTAACTTATTTTATGTACTATCTTGAGCCCTGAATTGATCCTTAACTAGTAACCCTAAACTCTAAATAAATGAATTATGTAAGTCACTATGATTATAATGATGTTAGCTTTGGACTAAATAGAGATTAAATGTAACTTATTTTATGTACTATCATGAGCACTGAATTGATCCTTAGCTTGTGTTAACTTTGGTGAAGCAATGTATTGATCCTTAGCTTGTGTTATCTTTAGTGAAGGTTTGTTATTTTTTGGGAATTTTTGTTAAGATTGTAAACTTGAATTAAAGAAATTGTGCATTGTTAACATTTAATATGTACAATTTCGTCAATCCAAAATTATTTGTGTCGATTTTCCTTCATGTTATTTTGAACCAATGGAAAATGGTCAATTTGTAGTATGTTTGATTACATTTGATGCTTGGCACTGCTATAGTTGAGACTAGGGTTGATTTTTTGCATTTTTCTTAGTTTTTAAATGACGTGTTTCATGATTGTTATTGGCCCTACAAGTTTGTTATCTATGATTTGAGAAGGGAGTTGAGGGGGTGGTTGCAAGTTGATGTCTAAGGTCATTGATTGACAATGTTATAATATGGTTTGCTGTACATTTCTTTTACTCGTTTCTATACTTGATTCTTCTATCTTTTCTGTTGGAATTAACTCCTCTCCTTTCAAAATGCCAAATGATTCCAATGTAATGTATTTCAATGTAATGCTAAGACTTTAGAAATTTGTTCACAAAAAAATCTACAAGGCCTCCAACCCCTCTACAAGTACTGCCCCCTTAGTCTCTCACATATGCATACATATTACCAAACATGATTCCAATTGTAATTTTACTAGTGTTGTAATAGCTCACAAGAAATATCACCTTGCTTCGTATTATTGTGAGTTGGAATAGAATCCTTTCATTTGAAGATGTCAAATGGTTCTATGGTAATGTCTTTCTATTTAACGTGGCTACTCTACAAATATGTTTGGGATGGATCCCTGCAAATTCTACAAGACCTCTAACCCCTCTACAAGAAGTGCCCCCTAACCCCTTCATTATTCTCTGCAAGCTCTATGTATAAATTGTTTAGGTTGTGTTAAATGTTGGTATAAACCACCCCCTGCATATTATATGTGGTGTCACATTTATATCATATGAATGACAATGAGGACAATGAAATTTATTAGTTTTAATTAACCTTCACTAAAATCCCAAGAAAATAATATAGGAATTACTCTTAAAAGGGCATATTTGCGCTTGGGAATAGACATATATTGATGGGTTGTAGGTATTGTTCTAGGAAAGGTTGGTTGCAAATGAGTTTTGTCATTTCTATGAAACTTGACCTCTTAAGTGGCTTCAGAGAACTTTGGTGGAAATGTGAAGTGGTCTCTATGCGGATTCTTAATCTATTGACCTTTCTTTGAAAAAAAATATACCTATACATAATATTGTGGTTGGTTATTTTGGTTTTCGTTATTGAAACTATTAAAGGAGGATGATTGAGGTGAATTCAAAGATTCAATGGAAAGGTGAGATGGGTCCTTAATCTATTGGACTTTGCTGGAAAAAACCTATGCATGCACATGATTCTATTTGGTCAATGGAGTTTTTATTAACGAAACTATCAAATTAGAAAGGAGTTTAAAGTGTTGTTTGTAGAGATTGAAAACATACATGGAAGCTTTGTGGGGCGGAAGGTGCGGTAGAGATCCTTTTGGATCTCGAAGAAACATGTGGGCTAGGTGTCGCCACTAATAATCAAGTGGAGAAGGGAAAATTTTAGGGGTGAAATTATAGGGGTCACAAAAATGGTGGGTGAATTTTTAATATGGAAATGTTTTTTTTTTTTTAAATTTAATTTATTAGCCCCATATTTATTAAATCCATAATGCCAAAAATCATGTCACCAACTTTGTGAGAGAGGAAAAAATAAATTTAGCCCTATCAATTAAAACTGCAATTGCCTATTCGCCCCCGCATTTTCAGTAATGGAGGCCAAAAGCAGTCGGTTCACCCCAATTTTTCATAATGGAGGTGAATAGCAGGTTGTTCGCCCACGATTTATGTAGTTTGTACCATAGGGAAATGAGTAGGTAGTTTGACGTTGATTCGAGGTTGTTGACTCATGGAGCAATTTTTTCGCCAAAATATGGACCATAGGGTTGAATCCCCCATAAAACTTAAATTTCACATTCATATCTTCGTTGGTTGAATCACCTGTCCATTTTCATTATGGAGGTTTCAATATGAATTTTACCTCCATATTTTGGTTTCAGCTGCCAAATTTGTTGGGTGATTTTTTTTTAATTCTAAAATAGTCCATAGTTAAGAAAAATGTGGAACAATTTAGTAAATTATGGACGATTTTGTCCCTATATAATGTTGCAAGAGTCAATGATTAACTCCATAAAAACCCATGAAGAATCATTAAATCTTTGCTTGAATCTTGATTTCGATTACAATTTGACAATGGTTGAGTGGAACTAGAAAGCACTGTCGACTAGGTGGAACATATATGCATTTGTTCAAGGTTCTTGAATCCTTGGGGTCTGCAATCTTTATGGAGGTTAGTTTCCATAGAACCAGATATTATTTAGTGAACTTTATGTATCTATCATTTGAAATTGAGTTTCTCAACTTCTATATATTATAGTTGAATAACCTCAAAAAAAATTCTCTCGCTCCAGTACAATGGATTATTTTCATCAACACTCATGAAGGTGGAAGTAAGAAGAATCCCATTGAGATGGAGGTCGTCGAGGGAAAAGTTTGAGTTTTATGACTGTCATGTTTCCTTTTAGTTTTTGGAAGTAATGGAATTATTATCTTTAGGTTGATGTTGTTTCATTTTTCTCTCAAGCCATCTTTTTTTTGCATACTATGAAAATTCATGGACAAGTTCTAGTCCTTAATCCAAATAACATACTTAAAATGTACAATCCATCTTCGTAGGCTCCAGATAGTCCTCCTCAGTAGAGGATTTTGTAATATTTTGTATTATTAATCGAATTTTTTGACTTACCTAAAAAAAATGGCACGGTGATTACAAATAGGGTTGGAATACCTCTTCAACATTATATATTTGTATTGATAGGATAGATTAGACCCAGCCGCTACCCCTAGATGTGGAACTACTTGAGATTCCCACCAACAACCCATGTCTCATTTATCCACAGTAGAATCTTTAGTCATATTTAAAAATTGAGCATGTGAAACTTCAGTGTCAAATCAACCTAAGTTAGCTTTGGAAAATGCATACCATCCTTTGCGTATGATCTTCTTATGAGAACCAATGATGAGAAGTTGTATTATCTTTTGGGGGGGTTGACTAGTTTTTTGGGCACATCTATAAGTTGTAGTTTATATGTATGGTAGGTACAAGTAATGTCATGGTTCCAAGCAAGTAGTGATGATATGAAAAGCTGATAATGTAGGTGGATTTTTAAAGGAGTGAGATTGATTTTGGTGAAATTGACCTTGGAGGTAAATCCTTTGTATTGGCATTCACTAGGTTACGTCCCGAAATGAATGTTGGAAATATTAAGAAATAAATATTTTACGTTTCTTATGGACAAGAAAGACTAAAAGGGTTACCTGTAAAATGTTGTGTTGTCAGATACTTGCACCCTAGGGAATATATCCAAAGATTGTCGGATCAGATCTGGATTTGCCCAAACTTTTAAACATGGATAGAAGGTTCCATAGGTTCCATAATTTGTGGCACATCCCCTCTGTTGTGAATATGAAAAAGGTCCCGAACCTTCCATAAATCATGACACGCATTCCCACTTTCGTGAAAATGAAACTTAAAACTAAGGTCATAGATTTTGAAGCTCGTCAGTATTGCAAAGAATGCATAGTTGAAATCCTTAGTAGAGATGTGTGAGATTAAATCCTTTGCAAGGGATGTGTTAGCTGAAATCCATAGGATTTAATGCTTGATAGTATTTCTAAGGATGAATAGCTCAAATCCATAGACTTTGATGCTTGAAAAAGGGACTCAAAATTAAGAAATAAATTTTATGTCGAAGGGACATAATTAAGTTTAGGGAGCTCATAACAGTTTGATTATCTCAACTACATTAAGAGGAATACCAACTATCTGCACAGAGCATAACCGTGTTGCTACCACACTACTTATCATCAATGTAATTCGAATTCTTGCAGTGGGAAGTGGCTCATAGGCCTTAGAATATTAATTACTACAGTTGATGTGTTATTTCTGGACATAGGCTTTAGAATCTTAATTGTCTAGAGTGAGTTATGTCAATTTAATTTGTTGGATTAGTTTATCTATGATTATTGCATTTTAAGGAGGAAATGGTTTATGATAATCACTCCATGCCACCCTCTAGACCTAGTTTTGTAGAGATAATGCAGTCATTGGTTTGCTTCGAGCATGGACTATTTTCACTTGTATTTGGGCATATTTCTTTGTTTAATCGCCTTACCCTTGTACCAGGGAGTAGATTCTTTTAGGACTAATAGGAACAATGAGAGAATGAGTTTCATTGTTTCAATATAAGGATGGAGTTTGAATGGGACATAGAGTAAATCTTATATTAGTTTGTGCATTATTGCTTGATTGATATAGTATATATTATCAGTGAATGGTTTACCATTTTCATTTGAATGTGAGATTAGATTTAACAAATGGTGGTTTCCTTTAGCGAAGATTTATTTAGAATATTTTTGTCATAAGATTGCAATTCAATTGATTTATGCTTCTTCAACATGATATTCTTAATATTTTTATGAATTCTTTGGGGCTTCCTTAATCAATATAGTTGAAACCTAAGACACTTGAACTAAGAGAAACTTAGTCCCTCTTAAACTATGAAAAACAAATCACATAAATAATGAATCAACAAGATGATATAACAAAGATTTGGATTTGACCATCAAATCATCAAATTTGATTTCTCCAAGATGAGGGAAGCATGCCAAATGTTCTTCTTGTGTGCCCATTCAAATATTATAAATGATGCTTTCATTCTTTACCCAAACTTGTGCATGCACTAGAAAATCATTGCAAGAGTTCATGAGTAACCTTGGAAAGCATTGTGAGTGAATCCTTTATTAGTTTGAAGGAGTGAGAAAATATATGTATGAAATGAACCCTTATATAATTCTTAAGAGATACATTCCCTTGAATTTCAAATAGCCAGCTCCTTGTTTTTACCTTGTGCTTATGGTGATTTATTTTTTCCTTTTTACTCTTTTATTGATCTTTTGCTCTGTAAACTCGTAGCATCTATGTGCTTTGTAAACATGTTTTTGCATGTTGGCTCAAATTCAATCCAACTTTTAAATATTTTTAGACATATAAGGATGTGTTGCCATTCTGATTTTCAACCATTCAAGATGTTCCAATAAATGGTTGTTGTTGCAACATAAGGAAAGTTGCCTTCAAAGTTGGTTTTACCAAATTAATTTGATAGGGATTTCAAAATGCATGCAAGGGGAACACAAATGCTGAATTGATGTAATATGAACCTCTGGGGATGTGGTTCTTCCTCCTACATGTTAAAATATTCCAATATTGTCCTCATTTGGAAGTTAGAGGTTTGTAAAAATGGCAGTTTTATGTTTTGACACTTTTTACAACCTATGAAGTTTTTGGACAAATGCATTCCAGATCCAAACAATCCTCTCCAATATGATTATGAGAATTTCCCTTCACATCTTATAAAACATTTGACCTTATCTTGTGCTAATAGTCTCCTTTATCCGCTGTAGAATCTCCAGTCATATTTAAAATTTGAGCCTGTGAAACTTCAGTGTCAAATCAACCTAAGTTAGCTTTGGAAAATGCACACCATCCTTTGCATATGGTCTTCTTATTAGAACCAATGATGGGAAGCTATACTATTTGTTGGGGGGGTGACTAGTTTTTTGGGCACATCTATAAGTTGTAGTTTCTATGAATGGTAGTTACAAGTAACGTCATGGTTCCAAGCAAGTAGTGATGATATGACAAGCTGATATTGTAGGTGGATTTTTAAAGGAGTAAGATTGATTTTAGTGAAATTGACCCTGGGGGTGATCCATTTATATTGGCATTAATTGGGTTACATTCTGAAACGAATGCTGGAAATAATAAGAAATAAATACTTTGCATTTCTTATGGACAAGAAAGACCAAAAGGGATCCATGGAAAATGTTGTGTTGTCAGATCCATGCACCCTATGGAATATATCCATAGATCGTCGGATCAGATCTGTGTCATGCCCCCTCCCGCCTGAGAGCCTAGAGGACGCGACCTGCGAGCTGGTGCTATCATTTAACCAGGGAAACTAGCCCCATGAACATTGAAGTAAAAATGCATTGAAAAAACATACATATATGCACTATACAACAGAAGCAAAATACATTCATCAATCATTCAACATGTTCATCATCATTCATTAAAAAATTACAGTTGCAAAGGTTAAACACAAGAAAATACTTGTCTTCAGAATAAGCTTCCCCGCAACTAGCTATGTCGCTACAACGTTCCACCCAACCATAGGCCAGTGTGCTCCTCAATCTCTCAGCACAGCTGCCACCCTCGAGCTAGGCATGATTTCTGTTGAAATATTGTAACTTCGAAGAATATTCTATATGTATCTTTTTGTGGTCCCCGGTGGTCCTACCGGGAGAACCACTTGTATTACATTGTACCCCAATGCTCCTAATCGAAAGAACTAATAAGAGTCATGAGGTAGTCCCCTCTAATTGTAAAGGTGGGTCATTAGCACCCCAGTGTGGTTACTTGAGCCTACATGTGTAACTCGAGCCTACATGATTTAACTCGAGCCTACATGTCAAATGAGTTAACTTAAGTGAATGGATGAATATAAATAGAGGTGTAGTGCTTTTCATTTGTGACACACACACTCTCACTTATGTAGCGCATTAGTGGAGAAGAGAAGTAGCTGGAGAAGGAGGAGGATCAGGCTTTGATCTCCTTGTTGGTTTTATCTTTTATCTTTTTGGGGCATCTATATTGAGGAAGCTTTTGTTGGGTTTTTCCCTTTAGGGTTTTCCCAGGATAAATCTTTGTGTTCCGTTTTTATGGTTGTGCTTGTCTATCTTTCAGTGATCCTGTTTATATGCTTTTATCATTAAAATGAAATGAAATACTGATGTCTTAGCTAAGCATATGAAAATTCAACAATTTCCACAAGGAGCTAGGGAACAAAGAATCATACACAGCAAGACCATACACCCACATTCAAGCCAATAACCACATCCAAACATAGTCATCCCACTAACAGATCGGTTCCTTGGACTTACTTAGCCAAGCCAACCCAAGAATGCACTTCTCAGCAAAATACAAGTTCTGGGTATGGACAAAAACGTCTTGGAACCCAAATTCAATAGTGGTGAATGGGGAAAAATGACCCAAGGTGAGCAATTCGTTTCAGAAGCGTTCTATGGGCTTCATGTGGGCAAAAACGGCCCCTTCAATCCCCTAATTCATGGATCTATTCTCCCATTGATTGTGCAACACCAAAAACGGAATTTCCTAACCGTATGAAGGAGGAAACAATAGAAAATCATCCAGGAGAGATCCCATCCACTGAACATTAACAAAGCAACTTCCCAGCCACGGGGGAAACAAAGGAAATTGCTGCAACATGAGGAAAAAACACCCCAGAGCTCCAGAAAACGCATGAGGAAGAGAGGACGTGAATGCATTATGGAATGGGCAGACATTTTTGGGTTTTTACTTTCCTAGGAAGTCAAAACACATTTTCCAAAATCTGATGGCTTCTCCAATTCGAATTTGGACTGCCATACTCTTCCCATCCCCAAGCATTAACTAACTCAACCACTTCTGGTAGAAATAAATGATTGGCACAAGAAGACAAAATGGGTGGTTGACATCTTGATGGGTTTTCCCTTTGACATTTGTATTTTTCCCATTGGCTCAAGGGTTTGAATACTCCCCCCCATTCCTTAGGAAATCATGCCCCCATCTCGTTAATGTTGCATTGACATAGCTGGTTGTGGGTACTTTAATTAAATTGCATATGTACATGATGTCCAAATTATAATGTGTCGGTCTAGCACGAAATACCATCGCCATCAATTTTAAATGCTGAAACGTAAAATGTTAAATCCATGGCAAGGCCTTTTCCTTGAGCACCACACCATGATTTAATACACTATTTACATCATATATAATTTAATGCAATTGGGGGTTGAAACCAGGGTGTTACAATTTGGATCTGCCCCAAAATTTTAAACATGGATAGAAGGTTCCATAAGTTATGGCACGTTCCCTCTGTTGTGAAGATGAAAAAGGTTCCGAACCTTCCATAAATCATGACACGCATTCCCACTTTCGTGAAAATGAAACTTAAAACTAAGGTCATATATTTTGAAGCTTGACAGTATTGCAAAGAATGCATAGCTGAAATCCTTAGTAGAGCATGTGTGAGATTAAAGCCTTTGCAAGGGATGTGTTAGCTAAAAGCCATAGGATTTAATGCTTGTTAGTATTTCTAAGGATGAATAGTTGAAATCCATATACTTTGATGCTTGAAAAAGAGACTCGTAACTAGGGAATAAATATTATGTCGAAGGGACATAATGAAGTTTAGGGATCTCATAACAGTTTGATTGTCTCAACTACATTAAGAGGAATACCATCTATTTTTACAAATCATAACAGTGTTGTTACCATAGTACTTACCGTCAATGTAATTGGAATTCTTGCAGTGGGAAGTGGCTCATAGGCCTTATAATCTTCATTACTGCAGTTGATGTGTTATTTCTGGATACAGGCCTTAGAATCTTATTTCTGGATATATCCTCTTAACATTTGAAGTTGTCAATTATCACTGGCTCATTTGGTTAAGGCGTGAGAATTGGCTAAACTCAAAGCCATGGGGGCACCTTGAAGTAGTGGTCAAACGTGTGGTTCCACGTAGAGATATTGTATTAAATGATCTCATGATCAGTGGACACATAAGTGGATCAAATCCCACCCCCATATCCTCTTAACATTTGAAGTTGTCAATTATCACTAGCTCGTTCGGTTAAGGTGTGGGTCTAGTCAGCACAATGACCCGAGTTCAATTCCCCTTAGGGATGAGCTAGTTTGGAAGGAGACACCAAAAAATCCAACCTAGGTTGCTTTTTTCACCCAATAGTTCATTGCTACCGACTCCCAGTAACTCACAATCAAACAAACAAACAAAAAATAATTACCATGGAATAATAACTATAAAAAAGCATAAAATAAAATATTTTAAATGTATGTTTTTAGATAGTTACAATCAATCAAGGTAAGTCTAAATTATTCATATTGTGCTTTTAGATAGTTACAATCAATCAAGGTAAATTTAAACTATCCATTATTCATATTGTACATTGTTAAATGATTTTTTTTACATTGTTATATATTCAAATAAAGCTAATTAATTTTTAAAAAAATCGTAAGCCACTTTAGACGGGGCTATTTTGGGGATGAACTTGGAATATTGTGTAAAATTGATTTCTTTTAATATGTTCACAATCAAGGATTAATATTCAACATTTAGGTAGATGTTTTAAGAAAGCATTGCAAATTTTGAATAGGATTTTAACATGGATGTCATTTATGTCTATAATTGGTTTGCTTTTTTTAATTCATTTGAATGGTAATGGTATGTGTATTTGGATTGAGGATAAAATTAGAGGGTGTTGTATGATATATTAATGTTATGAACAAATATATTAAATTAATAATTATGTTAGGTATGAAATTATGTATAATGGGTTATATATTATTTAATGGTTATGTGGCATTATGATAATCTTTATAATGTGAAGGTGGAGGAGTAAGAGTTTTTTTAGCTAGATTTAAGGGGAAGTATTCTAAATGTAGAATTAGGACCCATTCAATGAATGCCGTTCATGTTTGACTATGGTTTACCATATTTTACCATGGTTGACCACGGTTAAACATGGTTTACAATGGTTAAACATAGTTTTCTATGGCTTACTATGTTGAAACAAGGTTGTACATGATACCATGGTTGGCTCAGACTGTGTTTAGACATGGTAGACTATGCTTTACCATATTTTACTATGGTTAATTATGGGTTGACCATGGTTTATTATGTTTGACTATCATAGACCATAGTTAACAATGGTTGATGTTCCTTTAGGGTTATATTCATTATGACCATGGTTGACCATTGTTAAACATGGTTTACAATGGTTGAACATGATTTAATATGGTTGATGATGGTTTCTTATGTTTGACCATTATCTACCATAATTGATTATGGTTGACCATATATGTCCATGTTGATTATGGTTTACCCTGTTTGGAAATACTTAATGGTTGACTATGTTGACTATGTTGCATTAAGATGTCCATCAAGAGTCATGTCGCATTAGGTTTGGTTTTCCATGGTAGGCCATGGTTAACTAGTCTTGACCATGGTTGAGTACATTTAATTATATTTCATGGTTATGTTACTGACCATGTTTTACTATAGTTTGAACATGATTGGGTATGGTTGAACAATTTTCAATATTCAATCATATTGAGACATGAGGAATTTGTGACACTAATAAATATAATTATAAAACTTAATTAAATTTACAAAGAACTTTTTAGTTGATTTACAATATTTTATGAATGTACTTCAAATATGTCTTTATCAGATAATAGGCTCATGAGCACTGCAACAGAGAGATGAGACTACAAGATGACTTTATGTTTGCACATCAAAGTTGTACATAGATTTTTTCTTATTAGTCATTGTCTAAGGTTTAGGGACTATGACAATCACCTTGCTGCAATTTTTTTTCAATTTATCCAAGTTTTCATTGAAATGGACATTCAACCAATGCTACACTGTTTTGAACCAGAATAAGTAAGTTTGACCTCTTATTTGTCCTAACATAAAAACGATAACCAGTTCTATATAAATTTAAACTAATCTTTTGATTCAAAAGATGAATAACATATACGATATGAATGAATAATAATGACCTATCTTAAAAGTACCTGTACTAATTCACCTCACGTCATCACCACGATGCTGGCCACTTATATATACTTTAATTGGTCTATATACTTTAATCATTGCATTGTCATAGAGCTTGTGTTTGGATATCCCTATTTTTCCCTCTTCCTTCTCAAGTGAGAAATTATCGCTCTCCTGCAAGTAAGGTGGGATCAATGCTAGTGTTCACTCTTAAAATGATAATCAGTTCTATATAAATTTAAACTAATCTTTTGATTCAAAAGATTAATAACATATACGATATGAATGAATAATAATGACCTATCTTAAACGTATATGTACTAATTCACCTCACGGCATCACCACAATGTTGGCCACTTATATATACTTTAAGTGGTCTATATACTTTAATCCCTACACTGTCATAGAGCTCGTGTTTGGATATCCCTATTGTTCCCTCTTCCTTCTCAAGCGAGCAATTATCACTCTCCTGCAAGTAAGGTGGGATCAATGCTAGTGTTCACTCTTAAAAATGGAGATGAGGCCCCTAGCAATTTCGATACGAAGGTTCTATAATACTATTTTGAAATAAAAAATCCAAGTGCATATGTACACATATTTGTAAAAAACAATTGTAAATGAAAAAATGGGTTTTAATAATAACCCCTAGTTTACATAAGAAACAGATTTGCACAAAACAATTGAATTTGAAAAAATGGGTTTAAATAATAACCCTTGGTTTACACAAGAAACAGATTTACACAAAACAATTGTGTTTGAAAACATGGGTTTTAATAATAGCCCCTAGTTGATCCACTCTTTTCTTTGTTGGATGGGAGATGCCTAAGTCGTTTTTGTGGTTGGATTCCCACACCGTCGTAGCCAGGCCGATGGCTTGCTTTCTGTGTTGTGGGTCCTCTGGTAGCCATTACTGTTGATATGCCCAAATAAACTAATATACATAGTGGTTGTAACAAACCCAAACTCCACTTTATGCTTTCGAGAGATGGGGTAAAAAAATTGTAACTCTAACTTAAACTAAACACCTCAAAATGTTAGTGTTTCTTAAGATTTTTCTTACACTAAATACACAATTCTATATATATAATTTCCACTTTAATGTATCTAGTTGTATGGAAGTAAACATACATACACATAGCCTCATATAAAAAAATAACTCACAATATCTATTGGATTCATATTCCATTTATAACCATATACTTCTAATACTAACTAAAACATTAATAGTAACCTTTCAACTTAATAAACCCAACTATACATTGTTGGCTTTGTCATCAGTACTATAATTCTAACTTCAAAGGATATTTATCGGCTCATTACATACAACGTTTACCATCTATTATCTATTATTCACGAATGATAGTGATATATTATTGCTTTCATTTCTTTTGTACATTATCATTCTTTTATCTTCTGCACATAGTCTTATTATAAATCTAGTTAACACCATCCATAATCCAATACTCATTTACCAATAAAGAGAATAAGTATTAATTTAACCACATAGAATTTAGGGAACATTAACATGAATCAATTACATAATTAAGACACAATGCAAGAGAAGAACACCAATATACGTTGTTCACCCAATCCATGGGGCTACGTCCACCCAAAATTGTTAATCTTTTTATTATTTTTAATCAAAAGGAAGGTTACAATTCTGCAACTCATCCGCTGCTAATTTTCATCTTATTGAAT
Source organism: Pseudotsuga menziesii (assembly GCA_001517045.1). Classification (NCBI taxonomy): domain Eukaryota; kingdom Viridiplantae; phylum Streptophyta; class Pinopsida; order Pinales; family Pinaceae; genus Pseudotsuga; species Pseudotsuga menziesii. Next base: position 85,772 of record LPNX010275968.1, read on the forward strand.
GCTAAGGTTAAGCTCATAATTCACTTATTTTCAAGAATATAAATAGCTCTACTAGGAGCTAACAATCTCCTCTCAATGTATTACAATCACCATCTATGTTCTCAAATTCAAGTTTAGATCCTCAAACTCGATTCTTCGCTCTTATCAATTATAAAATGAATTCACCAGTCATAATATTATTTGTGTATCAATGACTACACAATTTATTCTTAACTATCCCATTGCCATCTAATAAAAGATGAATAAGATTTATCTAATTCATGTAAATGTCCGTCATAAAAAGGTTTTATTAAATTTAAACTAACTAAAAGACAAACTTTATTTCAATGTTTAGTTCAAAAAGAATTAAGGAATGCATCCTATCTTGTTTTACCTCAACAACCCCCAAAGATTTTAACAATCATTAGTGATTAGTTATTATTATGGTTCGCTACATAATATGGCTTACTTATTTGTCATACTCTAACATATAAGTCAAATGTTAGGAGATGACTCATGTCAGACAAGAATGGGATTTCTATTCCTAATGACACGAATAATACATTAAGCCCTCAATTCACATAATAGATTTAGGGCATGTAAAATTTAAAATACATAAAAAGATAAAATAAAGTTATAAAACTTAATTATTTAATTAGAGTCTTTTGATGAAGACTTACCTTCTCTTGAAAGACTTACACTCCCATAACTTTACGGTATACATTTTCCCATAGCAGAGGTTTAAAACAAAGAACTTGTAGTTAATTTTGTATAGTTAACATAAAGAGGAGAAACATATTATTTTTCTCCTTAGAGTGCATAAGACGTCTCCCATTCAAATATCATTATATAAATATAAGAACCTAGAGCATGGAGCCGCACTTCTATTGCAACAATGTTGTAGTTTTCCAAATTATAAGTATTGATCCTTCCTACAACTACATTCTTTCGTTTTTCCACCAATTAATACAAATACAATACTTGATGTATTCAATAAGGTAGGGAAAGCAAAGGTCGATTGAGTTATATAGACTTGTTTCCCCTGTGAAAGAGTTTGTTCCCATTCAATTACCATATAGTTAACCCTCAGTTGAAATATATAGACTCAAAGAGAGGAGGGATCATCCTTTCCTTAGTTGTACTAGCGACAACAATACGATTGCATAAATCCCAAGCGATGGGGTTTAAAACTCCATGAAGGAAGTCATCTAAATTTTACATGCATAATTATTTTATAAGCTAACCAAATGGTTGGGAATCGACTGTTCTTTAGAGAGGTCAACCCATTTCCATATTCATAGAGTCATCATAAAATTAACTAGAGGCATTATAAAATTAACTAAAGGTAATGTAAATATAAGAAATAACTATGCTCTTTCTTCTCATAAGCCACCATTCCTTAAAACAAAACAAAAATACAATGAAATATTTTTACGAGAATTCATTTGAAAGTTGGGTTGTTTTTCTTTCAATCCTTGCATCGATGCCTTCCTATGGAGCGAACGTAATCGACACTCACAAAACTCGAATTAGCCACAATGAATAGTAATAATTGAATGATGAATTTTCACAATAAGAGGGAAAACCTTTTATAGGTCTAAACACATTGTTTCAATGGAATGGTGTGATCCTACGATTAGCTAAGTAATATTAGATTTAATATTTAAAATATTTGTTCTTAAATACTTAGATACATAACATTGATGTCGTCTTTTAGAACGCTTTGTTCTCAAAGCAAGGGTAAAGACATATATTGTTGACGAAACTGTTCGGTCTCCCATGATGTGTCTTCATCTGGAAAATTCTTCCACCTAATAAGATATTCCTTGAGTGTTCGAGAACAAAGTCTTCTTTCTCTGTTTGCAATGATTGCCTCTGGTTCCAAAATGACCCTTCCCTCCTCATCTAACATAGGAAGTATTGTTTGCACCGTTTGATGTTGCCCCAACATTTTTTTGAGACATGATACATGGAAGACATTGTGGATATGCCTTTTATCAGGTAATTGTAATTTATAGGCAACTTGACTAATCTTCTTGGTGATCTGGTATGGTCCATAGAACTTTGGGGCCAACTTTTTTTTTCCTCCTTGTTTAAGAGATACATGTTTATAGGGTTGGAGTCTTATAAACACCCAGTCTCCTACTTCAAATTCTCTTCCAGTTCTGCGTTGATATGCTTGTTGCCTCATACAGTTTTGTGCCATGACTAATTTATCCTTGAGTAATTCAATCGTTTTTTGAGATTTCTCTACTTGGTTCCTTACTTCCGGAACATTAGTGTCGTTTATAACTAACTCCTTCCAATTTGGAGGTTCATACCCATATAAATCTTAGAAGGGGGTCATTTTTACGGAGGTGTGGTACGTTGAATTGTACCACCATTCTGCTAGGCGTAACCATTGAGACCAATGGTTTTGCTTATTTGTTACGAAACAACGTATATAAGATTCTAAGCATTTATTTACGACTTCAGTCTGACCATATTTTTGGGGGTGGTAAGCTGAGCTCATATTGAGTGATGGGCCTACTTGTTTGAAAAATTCCCTCCAAAATTTTCCATTAAATTTTGCATCTCTGTCGCCGACGATGACTTTTGGGAAGCCATGTAATTTGTAGATATTCTTGCAAAATATATCTGCAATTTTTTTTGTCGTGTCTGTTTTTTTATTGCCATGAAGTGTGCAAATTTGGTTAATCAATCGACCACTACAAAGACTTTGTCCTTTCCTTCTGACGGAGGTAACCCATTGATGAAGTACATTGATATCTCTTCCCATTTCTGGTTTGGAATGTGGAGGGGGTGGAGTAACCCTGGGGTTAAAATATTTTCGCTTTTGTTCCTCTGGCATTTGTCGCATTCTACCACATATTTATGGATATCTTTTTGCATTCCCTTCTAGAAAATTCACCTTCTTGCATTATAATAAGATTTGAAGAATCCTACATGTTATGCAGCTGGTGAATCATGGGATTCCTTCATTACCTTAACATTGAATTTAGAGTTTGAGTTTAAATAAATCCTCCCTTTATACCAAAGGATATCATTTTTCCATTCAAACTTGGGGTCATGATTGGAATTTTTAATTATAGTGCTTGTTTCTGGGCTCTTGGTGTATTTGCTTCTTATTTCATCTAACCATTCTGGAATTGTGACTAAAATGGAGTAAGAGGTAATATCATCATCTTTTTCGGAGAGTGCATCTGCGACTACATTGTCCTTCCCCTTTTTGTGTATTCTTTCCATGTCGAAAGCAGTGATTTTTTTCTATCCACTTCTGTTGTTTTGTGGACAATGTTTTCTATTGAAGTAGGTATTGAAGACTATTGTGGTCTATGTGAACCAGAATTTTCTCCCTAGGAGAATTTGTTGCCACTTTGTTAATGCCTAGATAATTTCCAACATTTCCTTATCGTATGTAGACTTCAATTTTTCTTGCTTGTTTAATTTCCTTCTCTCAAAGGCTATCAGGTGTTCATCTTGCATTAATATTTCTCCCAACCCATAACCTGAAGCATCACATTCTATTACAAATGGTTTCAAAAATTATTGGGTAGCTAGTACATGTGTGGAGGACTTAATTCCTTTCAAAGCTTCAAAACACTTATCCGCTTCTTCACTCCATTGGAATGCATTATTTTTTAGAAGGTTGGATAAGGGTGCGATTATGTGCGCATAATTCCGGATGAATCTTCTGTAGTATACAAGTATCCCGAGGAATCCCCTTAACTTGGATATGTTAGTGGGATTGGGCCATTTTGTGATTGATTTGATTTTTTTTGGATCTACCTTGAATCCTTCTTTAGATATTGTGTGACCAAGATAGCTCACTTCTTCCTTACCAAACGTGCATTTGGACATCTTGGTGTAGAACTGATTTGCTTTTAAAATAAAGAGTACTTGTTCCAGATGTACGAGATGGTCCTTCCATGTCTGACTGTATATGAGGATGTCATAAAAAAAAACTAGTACAAACTTCCTTAGGAATGGCTGAAGTAAGCTATTCATGGTTGCTTGAAATGTCGCTGGAGCGTTAGTTAGCCCAAAAGAAATTAGCTTAAACTCATAATGTCCTTCATGGGTTCGAAAAGTTGTCTTCACCATATCTTCTAGCCTTACTCTGATATGGTAATATCCCGACCTTAAGTCTAATTTTGAAAACTACCTTGCACCATGAAGCTCGTCCAACATTTCATCGATAAATGGAATGGGGAATTTGTCTTTAATATTTATCTTGTTTAGTCCTTTGTAGTCGATGCATAGCCTAAATGATCCATCCTTCTTTCGTGCCAATACTACCGATGCAGCATAAGGACTCTGAATTTTTGTAATCACTCCACACTTCAGTAAATCGTGGATTAATCTTTCAATCTCTATCTTATAATGGTGTGTATACCTATAGGGTTTGACATTGGCGAGGCTTGATCCAGACTTGATTTCGATGACATGCTCAATCTTTCTTTCTAGTGGTAACTCCATGGGGAGATCTTCGAATACCTTTTTGTACTTTTGGATTAGTCCTTGGATCTTTAGTTGACCCGGTTTAACCCCTTCTGAAGTTAATAATTCCATCTCTTGGCATTGTATGACATACGTTGGTGCTCCCTTTCGAATTAGCTTCTCCATTTTGTGGGATGACACAATTTGTGTGTGAGGAGGTTGGAACCCATACAAGTTGTAATTTTCTTCTTGCCACTTAAAATTTATAAAGTGTTCTTGGTGGTTTTCTAAGTAGGTACCTAGTGTTTGCAGCCACTGGATTCCTAATACTACATCAACTCCTCCTAAGGGTACTGCATAAAATTCTGACTCAAGGTTATAGTTTTGTATTTGCAGCTTAACTTTGTGGCATTGTTGATTGCATGGGTAGACCCGGGTTTACTATAATCAACCAACAACACCCCTAACTCACTGGCCCTTTCGGCGACAGACCGCAAGGCGGCCTGAAGTCTCACCCAAAGTGAATCTAATGGGTTGGCCAAGGACTCAAGCGTCTTGGACCAGGTTCTGTGGCATTCCTACTGGTGGCTCGCAGCTCTTCTGGCTGCAGGATCTCCCTCTGTGTCTAGGCATCGCACAACCTCTTGCTCGCGTCGCGCAATCCCGTCGTCGCGTAGCTCTTCTAGCCGCAGCGTCTCTACCCTTGCGCGCGTCGCCCGGGTTCTCCTCTCTTCGCACAACCTCTTCCTTCTCACAATAGTCCCAATCTCACCGCATCGCCACGCACCGTGCGACACAAAACTCCTGTTCAACGCTAAGTCCTCAATCCACGGAGTCGCGCACCGCAACTCCTCTGCCGGTGCGGTATCGCCTTCTTGCGATACCCTCCAACCGCGGCTTAGCGCACTTAGCGTTGTTCGTGTCGACGCGCAAGACCTGATACCCAGACTGTCTTACTGTGATTAAGTAACTATCTAAGGCAAGCATAAGTATCCCTTATACGACGTACCAAGGATTTCAACTTATGTATATCTTTCTGTAGTGCTGTAACTAAACAACTCATTCATACATCAACGATAAGCAAATTGCATAACATAATCGGGTAGATGCAGCAAATAAACACAATATGCAAATCAATCACAGAACATAGGATTTTAACGTGGTTCGCCCCCAGGATGGGAGTTACGTACACAAAACTGTGCTTCTCTATTATAGCTTAAGGGAAGGCAAACACAGTTCTGTTGCGCCTCAAATGCAGCTCGAGATCTTCTCTCTTAGATCTTTCTTCTCTACCTTTATGCTGTCTCTCTTACAACATACTCTTCCCTCTCAGTCGATCCCTGCAGATCATTACATGCATGCTCTACAAGTCGGCTACTGGTTTTAGTAAGATTGCTACCGCTAGAACCAGAACCAGAGCTCGGCTTTTACAACAGTCTACTTATCCTTATTGCCTATTTCAATCACGACTGTCTCTCTATATAACCAACTAGCTAACTGACTGACTAGCTAACCCTTTACAATACAAAATATATTCTTATATAGGCAGCCCGAAGGTCGTGCCATTACAACACTGTGGGCATGTACCAACAGTAACCCAAACCCTAATTAGTGACAGTCGGTCCTCTTTGTCCTTGAGGTAGCCGCTTCCCGTCACACCACAGCTCTCTGCAGTCTTCCATGCTTCCCGGCACTGATCATGGGTACTATGCACCGCTTCGCTTTCTGTCCTTCGTCTTCAATGCCTGAGCCTCGTTGCTCCTTCTTCTTTATGAGGGTCATTGAGCCCTCCTGTCTTCCGCCGCTGCCTTCAATGCAGTGGGTGAGATCTCCCTTCTCGGCCGCTCAGGTACCATTGCCTTTCTTTGACTTTCGTATCTCAAAAAGTCATGGTTTCCGGCTCTGCTCTACAGCTGGAACCGTGGTACGACGTCGTAGCTCCGTCTTATCCTCTTTCCGCCAAAACTTATCTCTCCACCAAAACTAGAAGCTTCTTCTGTAGCTGCGGGACCCTACTCCAACAGTCCCCTAACACTTACTTGTGGCTCGTCCTTGAGCCACCTGGACCAGGCTTCTCCTGCTGTAGTTTTTCCTTCTGTAGATTCTCCTTCGGCTCCTGCGAAGTCTTCTGCAACTTCTGCCGAAGTCCTTCGACTTCGTTCTTCATTACCTCGGCACGTTCTCTTGCCGAGTCGATCAGGGCTTGATCAACTTTGGAGTCATTTGTCTGATCAATTTCTTCTCTTACAGTGGTGAACTCCTTCATTTTTTGCTCGGCTGCGTCGACCAGCTCAGTGATCTGCTCTTGATAGGGTTGAAGCAGGTCGCTAATGTGGGCCTCCTGTGTTCTTAGCCGCTGCGCTTCCTGCTGCAGTTGGTTCATCTCCTTTGTCTTCCTCATCTTCTGGAGAGCGGCTAAGCTCTTAATTTCTTCTTTCATGGCCGTTGCAGTAGCCTCTACCCGCTGAATATTCTGTTGGATTTCTTCTCTCTCCGGCAACTCATCTAACTCGGCCCATGTGTCTGTTGCTTCCCTGAGTATCGACACTGCTTCTTCAATGTGAGATTTCACCTGCGCAGAAGTGAGTCGAAAGGCTTTGACTCGCTCTTTCTGGTCTGCCTTCGAGGTGTCTCGTATACGAGCTTCAAGCTCGGCGATCTGTACTTCGTGTTCTAACTTCAACCTGGCCACTTCTTCATCCATTCTAACCACAGTTTCTTCCAGAGCCTTTGCTCTGTCTGCTACTCTCCTTAGCTTCTGGGGGGTAGGTAATGCGAACTCAATGTTACATTTGGGTAGCTCCAAGGCAATACTCTGTAGTGCCTGAGAGAGTTCCTGATCCCTGTCCTGACATGTTTTTAACTCGTCTACCATTTTCTGATAGTTGGTAGTGAGTGCTGCATTCTGCTTCTTCAGCTGCATGTTCTGCTTGTAAGTCGCGAGCTCTCTTCCCTTGAGCTCTACGGTTAGCTGCTACTGGATCATGTATAATTGGTCAATGTGGAATTCCGCAAGGTTAACCTCAATGGATTGCCCCAATTGAACTGGTGGGTCCTTCATTGTCGCAGGGAATCGGATACTCCCTGGTGGAATCAACACGGTGTTGAGGCGATCCGTTGCTAAGCTCTCTTCGCGAGATAGTGGCTGTTGCGAAGTTTCTCCGACGGTCGCCTTTACTGATGTAGTGTGTAGCATGGCAGTCTTCTCTGTAAATGTTTTTAAGTGAAGAAGCTGTTTTTCTACTGTGCTCTGCATCTTTTCCTGCGATGACTTCACCGCGTCAATTGAGTCCTTTAGTATGTCGCACGTCCTTGTTGCGATTAGTTCATAGTCATCATCTGTTAGTGCAGTATGTGGGACTGGTTTTGAAGTTTTCTGCTTCTTTCTATGCTGTGTCTCTGTGGTCCCTTGGCTTCCATCTTTTGTCATAGGTGTCTCTGCTGAATCCTCTGGTAGGTCTTTTCTCTTGTCGCGTGGCGGTGGCACTTCTGTTGTACCTTGTGCTTGGGTGTCCAATTTTTCTTTTCCCTTTTCTGGAGGGTCTGTCTGGTCGGTCTCCATTGGTTGTGGTGTGGTATCTTCGTATTCTTGTCGCCATTGGTCATCAAAGCCCTTGATGAACTTTCTGTAGTACCCGGTATGACCAAGTACTGTCCTAAGTTGCTTGACTGAGTTGGGTGCTGGAAGATTTACAATGATGGCGATCTTCACGGGATCTACCATCAAGCCTTGTTTGCAAACAATGTGACCCAACAAGATACCAAATGGTGCACAAAATATACATTTTTTCAAGTTTAGAGAAATCTAGTACTACCTACATTTCTCTAACATCAGTCTTAAGTCTCCTATATGCTTGTCAATTAGTCCAAATACAGTCCAATCATCAAAATACACTTCTAAGAATTTATGAATGTATTCTTTAAATACAGCAACTACTACTCTAGAAAATATAGCTGGTGCATTCTTAAGACCAAAGGGCATTACCGTATACTGGAACGAGCCCCATTCTGTTGCAAAGGTGGTCTTAGATCGATATTCTGGATGTATTCTGATCTGGTGGTAGCCTGAAAAGCCATCAGTGAAGGAGTAGACCTCCTGTCCTCCCACGTTGTAATATACCTCATCAGTGAACGGTGTCGGAAATGGATCATGAAGTGATGCATCGTTGAGTTTTTGCAGATCGACATAGATTCTGATGTCTCCTTTTGTTTTCTTCTCTTGGACGACCATGGGGCCAACCCATTCGCTTTCTTCTACGGGTTCAATGATGCCTGCTGCTAGCATCTTATCGATCTCGTCCTTGACTTTTTCTTTGTAACGCGGGTTTAATCGATATGGGCGTTGCTTAATTGGTCTAGCATCCTCTTTCAATGGTATCCTCATAACTCCCAGGTCTACGACTATTCCCTTCATCTCCGTGAACTTGGTGGGAAATAGGTCCTGATAGTCATGTAACAAATCTGCAATCTGTCCGACTGTTTCATCGTTCCAATAGT